>JAESIW010000118.1:420713-680889 GCA_016802295.1 Brachionus rotundiformis
TAATTTTATTCAAACTAACAAATCAGTTTAATTTCATTAATTTGTTTGGATATTTTGATATTTTGCTGTAATTTAATAATATCAATTATCAATTTTTATCTGAATTACATATTTAAAATAATTTAAATGAAATCCTAGCATACAAATTTTGTATTCAATTTCAATTTTGTTGTTTATGTATTTTTCGAATATAAAATATAATAAATTTTATCTGTTTTTTCTTTATTTTTCTTATTTTTTTAAATTTTCACATAAAAAATAATACTCAAAAATGAAAATTCGACATCGTTTGGTGTCAATTATAATAAATTTTTTAATCTTTTTATCAAATGGTTTAATTGATCAATTTGATATTCAGTCTATTTTGAGCTCAAACAAAAATTGTAAACATTTATCAAAATATACAAAAGCTCATGTTGTTTATATGCCTAGTTTAACTGTATCTATTGATATTGAATTTTCTGGCTTTGAAAGTTATGACCAAATACAGTTCAAATGTCTGATCAAAAAAGATGTAAAAATTGCTTCACTGATATTTTTGCCTAAAAACCCAATCATTATTACCAACGATTTAATAATCGATCCGAGCTGGCAAATTGGCTCTGGTTTAAAAATAAACTACATATATTCTTTAGGATTTGTGTCCAATTTGAACATCTTTGAAAGCTTTTACCAAAAAAACTTTTCTTTATTTATTCATTTTTTCTACTCGAAATTTGGCATTGAAAATGACCAAGATAAAGGCTTAGCCAATGATAAATACATCATATTTAAGAATATAACAAGTCTACGGTATTCAATTACTACCAAATACGCTCCTTTTACATGTCCAATTTTATTCTATAAATGTTTGATTTCAGATCTTGGCCTGCATGGCTTGAGCAACACCATAATCAAAAATAATTACCTAAGTTTTAGACCAGTTCCTTTTGACCTAGGCTCGACAGTCAAAAATTTGGAACTCTACATTTACCAGACAATGATTGATCAAAATATTTTATATCCGAATATCTTCAAAAAGCTGGAGACTTTGACCATCTTTGGAAAATTGACCCAGGTGGACCCTGATATTTTAATGAATCTAAATAGAATAAAATCAATTAGATTTTTGAATGAAAATTTAGAAATTTTTTCAACTAATTTTTATAAATGGCTTAATAATTTCAATTCAGAAAATTCCGCAAACTTGGAAATTTATATTTATAATTATAGATATCCTGACTCTGATTTGTGTTTGTTCAAAGATTTAGCCAAAAATCGAAATATTTTATTTGAATATCAATTTATTGATATAAATTGTTCATGCACAATTTTGTGGTTGTATAAAATTTATCACTATCAAGATGGTATACATTTAATAAAAAAAAAGTGCAAGAATTTTATGCACTTAAATTCAACATGTGATTTTAGCTTTTTGTATTGTGATTTTGTAAAAAAAGTCAATCAGAAAATGACTGTAGTGGATTTTTTGTATCTGTCCGAATATTTGAACTTGGCGACTTCTTTTTTTTCGCCAATAATTGCAATAATCAGCCTAAATACCAACTTATTAAATATTCTCATACTATTTTCTGGACATTATTCGTCTGAACAGATAATACCAAAGTTTATATTTGCCAATTCAATAATTAATTTTATCTATAGCTCAATTTATTTGTTTCACATGGCAAGCACTTGTGTTGGTATTCACGGAATCATATGTCCCTATTTTAGCAGATGGTCCCTTGTTCAATATTATGAAATCTACATTGTTGATTTCCTCGGCGGAATACTGAAAACTTATTCTAATTTTCTATGTGTTTTTATTTCACTAAACCGCTATATATTACTAAGAAATGATAAACTTTTGAAATTTTATAAAAAGTTCATATCAAATATGAAATTAATTTTTTTCACTTTGGCTGTGGTACTTGTGTTGATAAATTTGGACAAAATTCTGACCAGTGTTGTCAATAGAGGCAATTATATGTCTAAAACCTATGAAGCTTACGAAGAATTTCCCAAGAGAAACACTTTTATAAGCTCGTTTGAACATGAACCACATGAAATAGTGACCAGATTTTTAATAGTGACCAAAAAGAAAAGATGGGCTTATTTTTTTTTATTTTGTATAAACTTTGTGCTGAATGATTTTTTTCTTTTTGTGGCATTGTGCCTGTCTGATTTGCTTCTACTTCAAAAATTTAAAAAAAGCATAGACAAGAAAAAAAAAGCAAAAGAGAGAAGTAATTTAAAGATAAAGAATAGTTCAAATAATGACTTATTTAATACGCGTTTGACCACTATTGTGATAATCAGCATCAATGTATTGGTATTTTTGAGATCAATTGAATTTGTGGTAAACATATTTGTATTTTTATACAAAATTTATCCAAGTTCATGTGATAAGATAAACAAAATATGTACAAATATTTATCAAGTTGGAAATTTATTTTATCTAATTAGTTGTTCGTACAACACAGTGATTTATTATTTTTTAAATAGTGATTTTAGAAAAAATTTTAAGAAAAATTTAAAAAAACTAGCGATGTTGTTTGATTAGGATATTTTGACAATTTTAAGATTTTTTTTTACTTTTAACCATTTATAAATAATAATATTATCTTAATTACAGTAAAGTTTTCATCAACTTAATTAGGCATGTTTAGTTAGATGTTCGAAATATTTGTACAGTGACACAAGATTTCAAACCTACATAAGTTGTCTGGGACAATCAAATAGCCACTTGGTGACTGAGTCGCGAAGCAGTTAACGATGTAGATAATCTACTGCTACAATGAAGATATTCTTAACCAGATAATTAAGAAAATTTACAATAAAAATCCTAATTTCTATGACACTTTGGTTCAAAGTTTTAATAATTACTAAAAAAATGATGAACTTTTATTATAAAAGACAGCAATATACAAAAGTGACATAGCATAGAGATGAGCTTTGAGAGTATTCTCTAGAGCCGTGATATCAAAAGCAATACAGATGTATTTGTTAGTTTAAATAATAATAATAGTAATAGTTCTTGAAAATAATGATAATTTTGCTTTGGAAATAATAATTGAAAAAATGGAAAATTTCATATTGGTATATTTTGTCAAGTTTTTTGTTTATTTCCTCGATTTTAAAACTGTTTATTAAATGAAAACATTGAAAGAATTTGGAAAAAAGTGATCTTAACAAACCACAAACAACTTAGCCACCGATCTCTTAACCTTAAGGATGCTGTTTAAGTTGTAATGAGAAATAAATCTGTTCCCAAAAGTATGACAACTGCAGTCATTGGCTTTGGTCATCTCAATCAGACCAACTACTTGATAAAAATAAAAAAAAGAAATGTTGTGCATCTGGTGAAATAAGCAAAAGACAATTCACTTTGAACACGCTCAAGATGGTCATCCTATTAATGGACAGCTCTATCGAATCCAATTCCAAAAGCTTGATACACCATGTAAATCTTGGAAAATTGAAAACTTAAAATTACTTATCTTGAACTTCATTTAAATTAATAAACTTTAGCCCAAACTTTTGATTCTCATTCTGATTTTTATCTAGTCTCTAAAAAAGGTTTATTTTAGATGCCAATACCAATTTGAAGCTTGATGCAGTGAGTATATTTATTTCATTAATAATACAGAGAGGTATCGAATTACTCTAGATTAAAGGGTTTATATTGATTCTAATATTTTAATTAGATAAATTTTACCTTATGGTGAATAGAAATGCTAAAATTTTTGATTCATTTTATATTAAATGATTCTCTTTCATATAATTAAAAACAACTAGTTTTTATTTCAAAAAATGAAATTCGTCTAAATAAAAATCTGGAACAATTCTGACAATAATCTAATTTTTATAAATATATAAATAAATCAATAAAAAATATTTCAAAAATAGAAAATTATAATTTTTAATTTTTATTTGAGATAAAATTAGTCTAAAAATAATTCTTGTTAGATTTTTCTACCTTTAATGATAAGATAAACGCATATATAATCGATATTTTTAAGTTTAGTTAATAAATTTTCAACTAACATAAAATATCTAGTTTGAACTCTTTGTTTAAACTGATAACAAAAAAAATTTCAGAAAATAATCCAAATTTTCCATAAAATATGAAATTTTTAAAAATTTTATTCAAAATTTTATCTATAATCATTCTTTCATGGGTAGTTTTGTTGTCTTTTTGTCACTTAAATCCATCAAAGTTTAATCACTATGAATTAAATTTTGAAAGATATAAACAAAAGTATAAAAATTTCGAGGAATCAGCCTTGAGAACCAAAAACGAACTCAAAATTTCGCTTTCTAAAAATAAAAGATCAAATTTTTTATTATTTGATTCTGAAAATGCAAAATATCTTTGCCTGGGAATCATTTCAAAACAAAGAGTTGGTAGTCAACCAAACAATTATGTCCAACAGGCGATCATGTCTATTCTAACGCGAGTTTCATTCAAAAGACAAGATAAATTAAGATTGGTTGCTTTTAATATGGAAGATAACCCTGAACAAAATCAAAAACTGCTTGAATTTAATGATTTAATAAAAATTGTCAACATGTCCTCTAATTTAAAAACAACAAATCCAAGGGTCAAAGAAGCATTGGACTATGGCATTGTCTTGGAATACTTTTCAAAGTTAAAATGCAATTATTCCATTTTGAGTGAAGATGATGCCATTTTTTCCCAAAATTGGTTCGAAATTTTGTTTAAAAATCTCCAACAATCAGATAAATTTGGCTTCAACAACTGGTTCGTGTGCAAATTATTCAGTGGTTACAAGTTTTTTGACAATTATTGGCTCAAAACGCCCAGTTTTGAGCTAATATTATTATTTTTTTGTTCATCTATATCTTTTTTTCTAATTCACATAATTTTTTATTGGATTTTTAGCAAAAAAAAATTTATCTTATCAAAATTTTTAATAATTTGTTTTGTTATCAATTGTTTAGTTCAATCATGGTTTTATTTATGTACAAATGTAAGTCCCAAAGGTAAGGGTTTTCACTATTATTGGACTGGCTTTGGTCTAGTATCGGCTCTGTACCCATTGCGTTCTCTAGACTCTCTATCTCTTTATCTGAAAGAGACTGTAAATTGTTATGTGAATAGATCGACTAATTTTTTTCAAGCCAAAGATATTTTAATAGATATTTATAGAGAAAAAAACAACTTAAAAGAGATAATCATAGAGCCATCCATAGTTCAGCACACAGGAATGCATTCGTCTTTAATGCTAAAAGATTTGACAAATGTTGGTTATAGACGCATGTACAAATCGTTTACATTTGTTGATGATTTTAAATTGTTGAAATTTAATAAACCAATTTATTAGAAAAATTTTTAATTTCTAAAATAATTATGATTTAATTTACATTTAATTAGCTCTGATACTAATTATATATTTTTTAATGATTGTATTTGATGCGAAATAAAAAAAAATGTAATTAATTTACTGTACTTTTAATTTTGTATAATTTTATAAAAATATTTTCTCATATATTAATATTAACTTATAAAATAGATTGATTTTTAAATTTTTAAATTTATTAACTCATTTTTTGTAAGGTTTAATTGTAAGTTTTTATTTCAAAAAGATTGGTACGAAAGAATTTGTGTGAAATTTTATATTTGAATTTCATTTTTAACTAAAATTTGGAATGCTAGTTCACAATAATCTTGAAATAATTTAAAGTAAACTTTGCATTAATACATTTAAATTTAAAGACTGATCTAATGATTCTTCTTATCTTAATTTTATTGGCAATGAAATATGCAAAAAATGGAGAGAGAATCTTATTTACCTGACTCATGGTACTTTTACTTTTAATGAATTAAAATAAAAAGATTATTAATTTGATTATAACTTTAGTTAATAGGGTTTACGATACTTCAAATACTTTCCAATAAAAAAAATTTAAATTTTAAAAATTTAATTTTGATTGATTAAAAACACATTAAATTAAAATAATTGAAATAAAAAAAAATATTTTTTTCAGTAGCTAAATTATTTCATATAATAGCTAATCTATTTTTTGATGTAGCAACTTTTTAATAATGATTTTGAGGTCTAATTTAAATAAATTGTCAACATGTAAGTGATCACTAATAGTTAAACAAAACAAGCGCATTGTTAAGCTTAGACACAATAATAGAGTTGTATAAATGGTATCGTCAACAAAAATTGATTATGAAGCAACAAAAGAAGGTTGTAGAAACTATTTGAACTCAACTGGTCCTTGGTCTACATTTCAAGAATATGTGTTATGGAACAATTCATACAAGATCATAGAAATTAATCATATTGAGTTGTTAAGTGACATTTCAAAACTGTGAAATTATGTTAATTAGTAAGTGGACTAAAATAAGAGGATAAATATTATGGACCACGAATTGATGAGTTTGCCGCTCCTTTTTGTCTTTCTGTTAACCTTTATCCTATTTTAATAATAAATTAAAAATTAATGCTTTAATTGGACAAGAATAACAAATAAAATTTTTCTTTTGCAAAAAACGTTTTTGAGTTGCATAAATTATCGTTTTTGAAATGTCACAAAATCACATGTGCTCATGTTCTTGTCAATATTGGAAAAAACACTACATCTGCAAACATGTAATCGGCATCACTTACGAATTGTCAAAGTTTGACAAGTTTCTAGCTTTAGATTTGGGTACTGAAAACGCAAAAAAGGGTAGACTTCTTCTGCTCTTGAAAGAAACTCTGACTCAGCTGATCTTTTAAATCCGAAATTGTTTAATAGACCAACAACATCAGCACAAGCAACCGCCGGTACAGCAAATAGTGAAACAAATGATAGTCAACCAGCATTAAATGATTTAACAAATCAAGCCGAAACATCCAAGCGTCCAGGAGGTCCAATTTTTTTAACTAAGCACCCAGGAGGCGGTCGAAAAAAGTTAAAAATTAAATTCTTTCTTGTATTTTTTTTGCTATTAATAAAGTATTTTTGCTACTTTTTTATCTATTTTTCAAAAATTAATTAGTTACTAGAAAAAATATATGCCTAAAATATAAGCTTATTCTTTGAAAAAAAATAGATGTAATTTTTAATATACAAATTAAAAAAAAAATGAAAATCTCAATTAATTTTCTTTATTGAAGTAAAAATTTTCTATTTACAATTTCAGAATAAATCACAACAAAATTCTAATCGATTCCATTTAACAAAGTCATTCAAAAGTTAGCTCAAAAATTTGATTGAAATTATTTTATTTAAATTATATAGGAATTTAAATTAATCATATGAAAAATTAAGTTTCAATACCAAACTAAAATACGCCGAACAAAAAATACGAAAATCATTTACTGAGCAATCTTGATTTTTAAAATATCTAAGTATTCACTTGTTCCTGAATGAGCGAGTTAACCTTGGCTAATTTAAATGACCAAAAATTTTCATAATATACTTAGAATTAAACACTGGTGTTTTTTTGACTATTATGGTTGGAATCGTCAACTTGATTCCGAGTCGGAAACAGCTCATTGTATTGGGGTGGCTTGTCTTCAAGATTATCATTGGCAAATGCGCTGGTATTTAATGGTATATTTGTTGAATTTGGTTCGTCAATATTTTGGTATATGGAACGATTACGCTCTGGGAAAAAAAAATACAAATAAAAAATAAAATAAATTTTTAAACTAGAAAAAAAACCTTGTCTCGGTGATAAAGTAACACTAGCTGTGCTTCTTGGTGGCCGATTTCTGGAACCTTTTAGTTATAATCAAATTAATGATATTTTTATTTTAATTCATTAAAAGCAAAAGTACCATGAGTCAGGTAAATAAGATTCTCTCTCCATTTTTTGCATATTTCATTGCCAAAATAGGTGAATAAAATTAAGATAAGAAGAATAAAAAGTATTCCTATGGTGGCCGGAAAAGCAGCCGCTCCTCTTATTGAGTAAAGCTTGTGGTCAATATCTTCTTCACTGAAGAAAGAGTCCGAGTAGTGCTCGACTCTGGTCAAGTTTATCATTCTGTTATGGGATGATTTTCTAAGCCAACAATTGCAGTTAAAGATATACTTGTTCTGACCAGGGTCAATAACTTCTACTTTTTTCAAAAACCAGTCATTAAAAAAAGAGAAAGAGTACTGCTTTCCAACAACTATAGAAGTCAGTTTTCCAATTTTTCTTCCGCCTAGATTTCCTAATGGGTACATGTCAACACTGTTGGCTTCGAATTGGAAACGACTTGACTTGATGTTTATAATTGGTGAATTGCCCTCATCACCAAGCAATTCAACATATACTCTCGAGTCTGTTCCAGCCCATAATTTATTGCCTGTGTAGAAGTAAATGTACCACTGATTCTCAGTTTTGAATTCTTTTAAAGGCTCTGCCACAGCCGAGCCAAATAAAACCAATAAGTAGAAAATATCTGTCATTCATGAACTTTTATGAGTAAAGGATATTTTTGCTTTATTTACGCGATTACATAAAAATACTGATATTAAATTTAAATTTTGCATTTATAAACAATTATTTATTATAATTTATGTAAGGTTTGGAGAAAATTAATCTCTCCCAAAGTAATCATAACAAAAACAGTAGTTGCATTAAACTAAAAATGATTTAGAATGGAATTTAATGCCATTTTTGCCAAGAGGGCTTTTTATTTTTTAGCACTGTGGTAATATCAAAATATTTGGACAAGCAAATTGCAAAGTCAATTTCTATCATTACATTTTAAAACCATTACTTACTTTGGTAAGAAATTTTCTTATAAATATATTCAGAATGTAAAAAATTTACATTTAATAAATAATAATTTTTCAATAAACTTGACAATAAAAATTAGATAGATAGCGTTGGTTTTTTATAATGTGGAAAAGTATTACTAAATTTAATAAATTTAGCTTACGCAAATTCAAAAATAAATTTCAAAATTTTTATTTTTAAAACCTAATCAAAATTTAAGATATCTAAAAAACTTTCTAACAATTATAAATTTGTTCGTATACTTTTGTGAGTTTTCTTATTTAATATTTTTTTGGAAATAATATGATCAAATCAAAACAAAATCTTTTTAATAAGTTAAAAAAGTTTTATCTTTTTTATATTCACATAATATTAAAAGATGAACCTACAAGATAAAATTTATTAAATGTAATATATAAAAAAATAATTTAATAGATAATGAATTTTACATCTACATAAAATTGTTAACTAATAGAATTTATATAGACACATTTATAGAGAAAAAAATTAAAATGCTCAATATTTTATTTGATTAATTTCTTAATTTATTACACTCGATCAAATATAGGTTATAAATCCTCCACGACAAACTCGCCCTATGCCTCCTTCTGAATTCGTTCAGCAGACTGTCAAGAGTAGGAGAAAAAACAGAGACTGCCAATTAATGGTTGAAGGCTTGCAAGTAAAGGAAACAACCCAATACATTACTCAACTAAATTCAGTAAAATGGACTAGAGCAGATATTTTATATTGAAAATTGAAGCCTTTTGTTAATTTATGTTATACGCCCAAGAATAAGTCATCTCTTTTCTTCTTTAGTCAATTAAAATTCGAATACTAGTTAGATTTGTCATTCTATAAAGAATTTTATTCTGATTAAAATAAATTATATTCCTTTTGATTAATAAACAACAAGACAAATGATCATTTTTTATAGACAACTTTTGATCTAAATTTTACATTAAAGAAATTTTTGAAAATGTGTCAAGTTGAAATTTCTATAATGGCTTAATCAAAAAATTATATCATTAATTTTAATAGGAAAAAAAATTTAAGTTATTGACATTCTAACTTAAAATTTAAGCATCAATTAATAAATATATAAATTAACTTGTTAAATAAGCTGCAAAATATATAATTAAACAAATACTTAGTTTATTAAATTAATAAACTTTGTAAAATAATCAAGTTTTTTAAATTAATGAAACCAAAAAATTGCTTTTAAAGGGTTCTTAGTTCTTTCTTCTATTTTCTTTTGTAAGTGGTTCAGCAATAATCTTAGAATTGCTGGAAAATAAGTCAAAGAGAATATATGGGCGAAAATTCAAATGGCTAATGTTTTATAATGACTTTCAATTTCCAAATTGGTCATTCAAAAATCCAACATATCCTCAATCTTATTTCCTAATAAAAATCTTCTATTATTGCTTTCCGCCTCCTCAGCTTTCTTAGCTTGTTTAAATAGCAGCACCTTTTTTACAAAAATAATAGGAAATTTTTTGAAACAATTACGTGGTTTATCAAGTAACAATTAAATTTTCTTAATTTAATTAGACCTACATGAAAAATGTGGTAGTAGTAAAAAAAATATTGTAACTTGAGTAAAACAAGCAAAGCTTATTGAACTATGGCAGTGGATTCGTAATGAATCAATAGCCATCCATTCATCAAGTTTCTTGAAAATTTTCACATTTGGAGCAGTAGCAAAACTATTTGGTAAGAAATTTAATCTTGTGAGACATTTTACCCTTTTCGCGCTGTAATGGTTTAGTATGTCTTCTCAGATTGTATCTTTATTCAATTATTTAGTTTGACAATCTCATAGCGTGTATTAAATTATCAAATTGTATCAAGTCACTTGGAGTCCTTCTTGGCTGAATCTGACAATTCTAGCTTGTTTAATCTCTATTTATATACTAAATTTTGAAACTCAAGGATCATTTTTGTTTTATTTTTATTAATTCTGGTTAAATCAACAGGCTAGTGTCCATGTCTCATGAGACTGATTAACATTTCATTTATTGAATTAGTTATTAGTAATAATTTTTTAATTAAATTATAAAAATTAAATTTAGTTATTTATTTAATAATTATTTGAAAAAATTTAACAATATATTTGAGATAAATAATTCAAAATTTGAGACAAAATAGGATAATTTTAATTATAGAAAATTTTTATTTTTAATTTCAAATTAGAATTATTTTTAGTTCTGTTACAAAAACTTTACCAATTTATCTTAATTTTTGGTTAGAATTTGTATTCCCAATACTTTATTGCCATTTTTCTACATTTAACTTAGTTGACCATTTATACGATGACCATGTAGTCACACTGTCAATGTCATTCAGCATTTTTTTAAATCATCTATGCTTCTTACCACAGATAATTTTCCCGTATTGAAAAGCAGAGGACCAAGTACTGATCCTTGTGGTACTCGACTATTTACATCTACTCATACTTAAAATAATTTAATTTTAATATTTATCTTTTTAACATACAGCTATTTTATTTTATCTTTTTTAACTTTATTTGATTTTTGAAAAGAGCCTTAGCTCGATACAAAGCACACAGATGAAAAAATATGTTACATTTTATAAAATTTTTTTTTAATATTTAAAAATTTATATTGTATACTAATTACCAAAAGTAGATTTACAAATTCTATTAGAGAATTTTTAATCATATCTTATCAAATTGTTAATATTTCATTACTTGATCAAATGTTAAATTAGTTATTTAAAATTTACCTTTTTTTAATTTGGAATTGAATGAATAAAATTTTATGAATTTTTTATCTCTAAAAATGTCATCATCAAAAGAGAGCATTCCGTGGGAACCTTATAAAGCAGCGGTTAATAGCAGAAAAAAATTCAAAATGAAAGACTTAGAAACAGGAAATTTAATCAAATACAAAATAGACACTGATTTGGTAAAGTTTAATAACCAGAGACCCGGACATGAATTTGATGAGTTCGATTTGAAACTATTGGAAAGTCCATCTTTTCAGACTAATTTGGATGATTGTTTCAAAAACGATTTAAAACGATCATTGAGCACAAATTTAGCAAAAAATTTTATCCAAGATGGCAAAGAAGG
Source organism: Brachionus rotundiformis (assembly GCA_016802295.1). Classification (NCBI taxonomy): domain Eukaryota; kingdom Metazoa; phylum Rotifera; class Eurotatoria; order Ploima; family Brachionidae; genus Brachionus; species Brachionus rotundiformis. The sequence goes on from JAESIW010000118.1 coordinate 432,524, forward strand.
TCCAAATTTTATTGATGCTAGGTTTTATACAGACACCAATTTTATGAAGCTAGCTGATCAGCTTAAAAAAAAATCCATCAAAAATATCGAAAATAAGCCCGTCAATGTCGTTGGTCCTATGATTGAAAAAAAAAATTCGGACATGTCCAAAATTGACCTTAACTCGACCAGAATTTGGAAAAATCAATGTGAAAATTACCAAGCAAGAATCGATTACTTAGAGGATCAAATTAAAGGTATTAATGAACAATTACAAGTTCAGACCGAGGTAAATGCCGAACTGAAAAAGCTACTCGTGGCTGCCATTGGTGGTGAAGATATGCAATATAAAATAGAACGCTTGGTGAGCGACAAACAGAGATATGAGATAGAGCTTAAAAGCAATCAAGCCATGATTAATAGATTAGAGGAAGAAATTGAACAAGTTTCGATTCAGTGTGATTTATGGAGGAGCAAATTTTTGGCATCAAAATTGTTAGCAGAGGAGAATTCAACATGGTAAGATCTCATTTTTTTTAGACTTAATCATCAAAAAATATATCATTTGAATTAATTTTAAAATTTATTTGAAGACTTAAAAATATGAATGATATAAAAATTGTTGATAAAATGACGATTTTTTTCACAAGTTAAATTTTAAAAGTGTTTTGGGAAATATCAGCTGACCCAAAAACTAATAGACTCTTTTTTAAATTTTTTATTTCTTGTTCTAGAACTGATTTATATTTTATTGTAAACTTAACTGAATTGAATTATTTATAAATTAAAATGAATCAAAAAGAAATGTTAAGATCAAGATTAAATTGGTTTGAAGTTTGGTTTAGTATTCAAAGTGTGTCTCTACTTATCCATTATATTCAACTGAAATTCAAGTGAGTAAATAGATAAAAGATAAGATCGACTTTTCATATATCATCAACCAAGTTTTTTCATTCATATTTTTTTATATGACTGAAATCACCATATTTTTTTAAATTAACTACGATAGTTTAATTTGTAATTGTATCGCTACGGTCTTTTTAAAATGAATCATATTCTTCTTGAGAATTATTTTAAATTAAATTAATGATCTGGACTCTTATCATAATATAAAAATATTTTAAAATTATATTTGATCTAAGCGAGAACTTTGTCAGATGTGGCCTCAAAAATTCAGTACCTCTTGTGATAAGACTTGTCAAGGAATATGAGTCCTTATTTAACTCTAGAGAAATATGTAAAGTTTCAACTCCATTGTGTAGTATTTATCTCACTATTGACAATATTTTTTAACCACAAAACTTAATTTACTAAAAAAATTATATCATCTTTCCTTGTTATCATATGACTATGCAACTAACCTCCTTGCCAAAATCATTTTTGTTTCTATTCTTTTTATTCACAGAAGTAGCTTTTGCTCGACCAGTTTTTACTTAATTTAAAAAATCCCACGAACAAATCAATAAAGAATTCAATTGTTTTAATAGACATATCTAATATTTAAAATATTTAGCCGTCTACCAGTCATACCAGTCCTACCAGAATCTAATTCGATTCTTCTCTGGCACCATTATGGAATTTCAACTTGAAATAAATAACTCACACTATCAAGCTTCAAATTGGTATTGGCATCTAAAATAGATAATCTTTTAGGGACATGTTAAAAATCAGAATGAGAAAAGTTGGGACTAAAGTTTATTAATTTGAGTGAAGTTCAAGTTCAGTAATTTTCAATTCTTTAGTTTTCCAAGATTTACATGGTGTATCAGAATTGTCTTGAAGAAACTGACCAAGCTTTTGGTTGACTAGAGTAAATTTTTTTCTCCAATTGAATTCGATAGAGCTGTCAATTCATAGAATGACCATCTTTGGCGTGTTCAAAGTGAATTGTCCTTTGCTTATTTCACCAAATGCACCAAATTATTTTTATCAAGTGGTTGGTCTGATTTAGATGACCAAAGCCAATGATAGCAGTAATCATACTTTTTGAAACCTCACTGATCTTCCAGATCATTTATTCTTTTGAAGGCTGCCATGAATAAACTTGTTCAAAAAATTTGTGTCAATATCATTTAGAAGAATTTCTAGAATTAAAAATATCTTAAAAATTAAAAACTAATTCTAAGAATTACTAAAAATATAAAGCAGATCATTTTAGAAAATTGATTAAAAACAATCTTTGGACTTTGTGTTCTGAATTTTATTTAAGTTTCCAATTAATTGACTTAAATTAAAAAAGTTTTAAACTTAATCAGCTTTATTTTAATAAATTAAATGATAAGCGTAGTCAGCAGATAAAAAATAACTTATGTGTTCATCTATTAAAATAAGTACAGATGAACTCTTAGGTAATTTTATAAATTATAAATCAAGATTTTACAAAATTTTATTTTTCAAAACTGTTCGATCGAGAATTTCAGCCATATCTTTAATAAATGGTTTAAAATAAGCTTAAATTGAAATTAATTTTAAAATAATTAAGTTTAAATGAGATATATATGCCTAATTGATATATTTAATTGACTGATGCTATAATATGCTATACTTTTATCTAAAAAGAGATTTTGACAATAAAAATATGATAAAAGTTTTCGAATTTGAAAAAAGAAGATAAGATATTTTATTAATGGCAGGAAATTTAGTCCTCAAATATCAAATACTGGTTATGATCAAAGCAATATTATCCTTTACAAAAATTATCTTATCTTTACTGTAATAGTGCTCTATAACATTAAGTTATCACAAAATAATCATTTTAGTATAATTTTCTATTATTTTATTTAAGGAAATCATTTTTGCTCATGCTGAATGCCCAAAAAGAAAAAACCATACGAGGCTTACTAGAAGATAGCCAAATACTAAATTCAAAGATAAACCAAGTATTGGATATTCTATCCAGCAAGCAAAATTTCCATAGTATGAACAACTTTCAAGCAATCAATACAATTTTATCAAATTTGTTCAAATCAAATCCAAAATTGGCTCTGGACTGCATAAGCCTAGGTCAACATGGTCAAGGACAAAAAAAGAAGCCCAAGACCATAAACGAGATAGCGGCCGAACAAGCACTAGAACAGTTCGATTGGGTCAGAAGAGCGGTCAAGTCGAGCAAATTAGAGCCCAATTCGGCCGACTTGGTTGATAATTTGGATAGTTTGGAAGCTTTGGTCAAAAAAATAAAAGAAAATCGAAAGACTAAATTTAGCAGGTTGTACCAACCGCAGGGTGTTGATTCAGAATTGTTTTTAAATGTTTGTGTTAATTGTAAAGGTGATGTTAAAATAGTCTAAAGTTTTTGGAAAAAGGTTGTGACCTAATTGGTTTTTAAAATTGAAGTTAAACTTTATTTTGATTTAACTGATTTAAAATAATTCTTATCTTTAGGTCACACTAGTTGAAATACGATATTTTTTATCTAGGTTTTTTAGATATTTTTTAGATATAGATTTTCTCTAATATTATATTTCGTAGAAACGAAATTTTTATGGAAATTTTCAAAATTATTTATTTTTGAGAAATTTTTTAATAAATTCATTTGAATTTTAAAATTATTTTTCTAGTCCGTATGACGTAATCTCAAAGAAAAAAATATTTTTTTGTATTTTTTTATGTAGAAAACAAATCATAAAATAAGATAAACGGGTAATGTGTATTTGATTGGAGATAAAAAAGTTTCCTGAAATCTTTTTTGGGACACCAAGACTCTTCTAATCACTAAGCTAGCTAGGCTCACCTGCCTCTAAAATCACTTCCTTTCACATAATCGATAAAAACAAATCCTCAATATATTTAAATAATTATTATTATTTTTTATTTACCATAGAAAGAAGCTATTCTTCTAAATATTCTCATTGCTAGGTTACAAATTGGTCTAAAAGACGCTCAATTTCGGCTTATGCTAAATTTTTAGGATGCTAAAATTTAATGAGAAAATAAAGCCATAAAAATACTTGAGATGAAATAAATTTTATCAACAAAAGTTATAAAATTAATGATTCTAAAAAGCAATAAAACATATTTTAGCTAAAAAGTTGGTTTTATCTCAAGTAGGTCCGATTAGATAACATCTTTAGCTATTAAAGTAATCAACTTAGTTTAAGAACTAGAATAAACAATCGTATTATGATGAATCAATAGCAAAAACTAGGTTTTAATTTACAGGTTTTTTTAATAGAAAAGCCTTTTAGTTTCTCAGAACTGGAATCGAGCCTAGTCAGCATTTTGTGTCTTGTTTTTTCTTATTAAGATTTATAATAAATTAAGTCTAGAGTGCGGACTCTCAACGTGATTGCTAAAGACTCCAAGATTCTAGTAACCAGTTTTTGAATCATGTTGATTTTTTTGGTAGATTTTAGCGCCTAAACTTGGCCATCTTGGCATAGAGCTAGTTTTTTGCCAAGAAAAATTTTTGTCTTAAAAATCAATAATTCATAAATATAATGAGCAAACAATCAAAAATACATAATGCCGATTTTTATGAATAAATAAATAGTTTATAGATTTTTTAAAATCTGCAATTATATAGACTGGATTATTCTCGAAATAATATATATATATTTTTTTCTTATTTTTCTAATTGTATGTACAGTTTAAGCATAATTTAGTTGAAGCGATTTCAAGACATTTTTCACTCAAATTGTATCAAACAAGCATATTATTATAATAAAAAGTTATATAGTTGCGTTAGTTTATTAAAATTTATAATATTTGGAATAAGATTTAATGCTTTTTAAACGTGTGCTCCTCACACTCTGCATCAAATAACGCTTTGGCAAAACTCATAATTAAGCAAGGATCTTTTTATCACTGGATCGAGAGTTTATTTCTAAAAAAATGCTTATTTTGTTACAATTGTAATTTTAGATAACAAGGTAAAAAATAATAATAAAATTTGTCATGATTAAATTTTAGAAAATTTCAAAACTTGCTTTATCTGATCATAATACAAAAGTTTTGAAGTTTTTCTTTTTTTTTTTTTGTTCTAATAAGAACGCTTTACCTTTAGAGTAAAAGTTTTAAGCAAAGATAAAATTTGTTGTTTTAGCCAAGCTAGTTTGGGTTGTTTAAAATATCAAGTTATGTTTATAAAATAAATGCTTCTTCTAGTAGAGAAATTAGTTTTTAAAAATCTGCTAAATTAAACCAAAGAGATAAAAATGAATTGTTTGTCAATGCAAAATTATGTCCAATTTGGAATAGGCAATGGTAGCCGGGAAGGAATGTGCTAACTACCTGTCGCATTACTGACTTTTACCTTTATGTTTATTTTAGACTTTAATTATTTAGTAGTCGCTTTTTTATGTAAAAATGCTATGAGTTTGGCAAATGAACTTTTTATTTAGTTTTGAGCATTTCTTATTTTTAAATTTAGAGTGTCTTGATTAAAAAAATAAAAGAATATTTTTTTTATTCAATGATATATTTGGCCAGCGGATATTTTGGTTACCTGTTGAGTGAAAATTATTTTGAATTTTTGCCTTACATGACTCAATAGTGACTAGATTTTCCAAATCGATAATCAATTAATTATGTTTTTCAGGTATTTTATATGTAAATAAGCTAGAAAGAACAACAACAACAACAAAAAAAGAAAGCCTAATTTAAACAAAAATTCTTAATTATTTTAAAATTTAAAAATAAAAATTCAAGTGGAAAAAAAACACGCCGCTTTGACGTCAATAAATTAAGATAAATTAAATAATTACATAATTTTTGTTTTTAGATAAAATTAGTATTTAGTTTGTTATATTTGAAAATCGATTTTATTAGTTAAATATATTAGATCGAAAGAGCAAAAAAAAATAAATAAAATGGTACAAGAAGAATATGTTTTTGAGGACCAGCCAAAAAAATCTGGTATTGGAAAATTCATTTGGAATTCGGAAACGAGAGAATTTTTGGGCCGTGACGGTGCCTCTTGGGGAAAAATCACTCTTTTCTATGCAATTTTCTACACGTGTTTAGGAAGCTTTTTTGTTGGGCTATTGGCGCTCTTTATTAACTTTATGCCCTTAGACAGACCGACCTATGTCGGTGAGCAAAGCACCATGGCCATCCGAGGCCTCAATCCCGGTCTCGGCTTCCGACCACACATCGACGTCGAGGACTACCTGATTTCCTTCAACCCCAAGGTCGCTGAACACCCCACCAATGGCTACCTAAAATATGTCAGAAATTTGGAAAACTTTTTGAATGCCAGTAAGAATTGGTGTTTTTTTGATTGGCAAAATTTTCTTATCTTTTTCTCACAGAATATTCACCAATTGAAGAAGGAGACGCAGATCAGACAATTGATTGCAAGGCCAACACCACTTATGAGTCACAATTGCAGGCCGGCAAAGCATGCAAATTCGATTATGAAGAAGAGTTCAAATCGACTCCATGCAACAAGGCCGGAAACTACGGCTACACAACCAACACTCCATGTGTTTTGATCAAATTGAACAAGATTTTCTCTTGGACGCCAGAGGGACCAAACGGAGTTAGAATCAGATGTGAGGGTGAAACAAGTGCAGATCAAGACAACTTAAAACAAGTCAGTTATCACTCAGTTGGAGATATTGACAACAAAGAATTTGGTACTTTGGACAAGAAATTTTTTCCATTTTATGGACAAAAAGGTTACCGAGCTCCTTTTGTCTGGGCACAATTTGACATTGAAGCAAACACTTTGGTCAATATTGAGTGCAAAGCCTATGCTGACAATATTGACAATGAGGATCGTTTGAACCGACGTGGTCAAACCAAATTTGCGTTCTTCATCTCAAATAAAAATTAAAATTTGTCAAATTGAATCAAAAATAGACTAGCTTGTTAAAACTCAATTATCTTTTATAGCTACAAATTTTACTGAATAGGAACGAAAATGTTGAATTTATTCTAAATTAGCTACTGTTTTAGGGTACTATTTTGGCATACATGAAAATGGTGTCTTATATAAAATAGAATTTATTTGTTTTTAGTTAATATGAATTTTATAATACTTAAACCGTAAAATTACTTTTAATGTCAAATTAATGTCAATAATTAAACTCTTTTTTTGGTTCATTCACCCTACTTGCTTACCTTATATTATCAAGTTCCGGATTTATTTTAACATAATTATTTTTTTTTGTAGCTTAAAAAATTTAAATAAAATAAATTTAATAAATAAAAATTCTTAAATTCAACAAAAAAAATTATTTTTTTATCTATTAATATTTTTTTAATATAAAAAAATAGTAATGATGTGAGTAAATATGAGCCTTTAGATTACAGAGAATGTTAAATTTTGCTTATGAAACAATTTATTTTCATTCGCTTTATTTTCAACCCTAAGCATGTTTTATTAATAGATTCATTAGATTATGTAAAATATACAATTTTGACTTAATCGTTGCTAAATATCTAATTTTTACGTACGTAAGTCACATTTTATTTAAACAATATGAGATCATGTTTTTATTATATTTTAATTTAATGAATGCCAGTTCCTAAATAGAGATCTTTTTGATTAGGACTGACAAAAAGTTCACTTTAATTTTAACAAAATTTGTCAAACAGTTTATCATTCTTTAATATATACTCATAGTATCTGAACTAAAAAAATGTATAAGATAGAAAAATTAATTATCCTAATACTTTAATTATTTTTTAGTGTATTAAAATTAATAATAAAAATAAAAATATATTGCTAATTATATTCCATCACGTTCATCTAAAAAAAAGCAACTAGACAAGGATGATCTGTTACACAAATATGGAAAACATTTATGGATCTTGGAGATTGGCAAGAAATTGAGACTAATATATATGAAATAATTCAAGAAGATAATATGGTTATTAATGGTGATGTTGAGAATCTTGTTGTTGAGCAACCGGTTGAACCTATTTTACACGAAATCAACTGTAATTTACCAACTAAACCCGGTAGAGGTCGACCGCCTAAAAAAAGAGCTAAAAAAATTAACTTTATTTGATTAATTGATTATTTTTTTACATTTTTTTCATTTTTTTAATTTCTTTATCAGAGTAAAAATTAAATATCATTGACATTAAATTTTGTATCTCAAAAAATAAACTAACATTCTTTTTTATATCATTTTTTATTTTTGTAGCAGAAAAAATAGTTTAAGGAGCACGAAAAATAGTTACCCTTATTAATTACTTTGTAATCAGAAATTTGAGTTAAACTCTTAAATATTCCATATTTAATATTGTCAATTCGATTTTCACAGATTTTATTTAAAAAATTCAAAAAATTTAATTTAATGATTATATAACTTTTAATTTGTAAAAATCCATTTTATTTTTTTTCATAATAAGGGCACTAGGCTGTTGATTAACCTTGAAATTTAAAATGAAATGAAAAAAATTTAATAAATAAGAATACTTAAATTCTTAAAAAAATGATTATTTATTACTATTTTTTATATATAAAATTAATAATGATATGAGTAAATCTGAGCTTTCAAAGGAAGCCACCAACACCAGAAATAAAAATTGAGTATCATGACTATACCATTATTATTTTTAGTTTTGTGGACCAATTAATAGATAACTTAAATAATCTGGACTTGGAATAGAAAGGTTATGTCACTCTTTCTTAGAAAATTTTTTGTAATATTTTTTAAAAGAAAACCTGCATAGGCCAAATTAGATGAAAGATTAAGAATGTTAATTGGCAAGTACAAAAAGAAAAGTTCTTTTTGTTTTTTTAAAATTTAGAGTAAACAAGATTAATTGGTTTATTTTTTATTAGAAGACTTATAATGGAATATTATATACAATTAAAAAAAAAACTTTATTGCTATTTAATTTCTGCTTTTTTGAACTTTTTTATTATGCTATTTTAATATTGACTCAAATAATACAGATCCATTTTTTTAACAGAAATTTAGTTTCTGAAGTTTCTTATTAAACAAATATCAATCAATTTAGTGTGATTGTTTGTTCAAAATTTATGACCAAAGTACTGAAAGTAAAACCACATATCATATGTGATGAAAATAATCTAAAGTTTAGATTACATTTTTCTTTTATTGTCCTGATAATTAGGAGCTGGACTTTAAGATTTAAAATTTGATTTCAACATAGCCCTGTTAACTAATATTTCCTGGGATAAATTAGTTTATCTTTTATTTATGTAATGTTTACATTAGTACCCTTGGGCCCGTCTATCCGATCTCCTCGTTAGACGTATTGGAGCAGCTATTTATGCTCCTTTCAAACTTAAACGCTCATGGTTAAGTTAGTTAATTAAACCAGTGATATCGACAAAGATGTCGCTATATCACATCTTCCCCCGCTTTCCATCATCCTTCTTCCGGAACTGTCGACCATTGTGACCACTGCCGGGTTAACAATGACCGGGACCAGCCATAGACTATTGTTTTTCCCAGGTACTAACTGACACATATCAGGTAGCCGCTGCACATACTATAAACACTACTGCCACCAAGAAGCGCTCTTTTTAGTCTTCTGGGGTTTTTATCCTCAAATTCAATTTCAAGGTTAATCAACAGGCTAGTGCCCATGTCATAAAGACCGATTAACACTCCATTTATTTAAATAAAATAAGTATTACAAATTAAAAATTAATTGTTTATATAATTATTTAAAAAAATAAAACATTGAAATATTTAAATTAAATTTTTTGAATTTTTTTACAAAATCTGAAAAAATAAGATTAATATTATTAAAAATTGAATGCTTAAATGTTGTAAATTTCAACATTGATCTCTTGATCACAAAGCAATTTATAAGTCTTGAGTAGAAAAATCCAAAAGTTTTTTCACCATTTAATGATTTTGATGTTGGTTCTATCAGATTCTCACAGTTCCTTAAATTATATTTCAAATTTCTTGAGTCATTTTTCTTTAAATTCTGCCTTAAATTATCAGGAGAGTTATGAAAGTATAGTGTTTTATAAGCAAAAGATAACATTCTATCTAGACATCTTTGTTGGAATGCATATAGACCATACTTTTCTATGAAGTTATTAATATCATTAAAATTATTAACTTCAAATTTGAACTTAAACAATTTAAATATTGTCAAATAATAACTCTTAGCCAATTTAATTATTGCCTCTTTTGAGGCTTTTATCCTCGTCGCCAGATGTAATGTTTACATTAGTACCTTTGGGTCCGTCTATCCGATCTCCTCGTTAGACGTATTGGAGCAGCTATTTATGCTCCTTTCTAACTTAAACGCTCATGGTTAAGTTAGTTAATTAAACCAGTGATATCGACAAAGATGTCGCTATACCACAATTTATAATTTCTGTCAAGCTAAAGAAACGTTCTAAAATTGCACTTTTTAATGGTATAGACAAAATTATTAGAGTTAAGCTATATAAATTTGGTAATTCTTTTCCATAATTGTTCCAAACTTCGTTATTTGAATTGATATTGACTTCTCTTAGCAAAATTTTAAGTCTTTCAGCTTCAGTTTCAGTGTAATATTTTCAATTTGATAATTCATCATCGTCATAATCATTTTCGTCAACAGACCTCAACTGCGATCTTGTAAGTTAAGATATGACGCCAACACCATCAGCAAATCGCTGACTAGGGATCTGGTTATGTAGGTTATTATTTTTAAGACTTTTAAAACTTGAAAAAGAGATTTTAGCCCTTTTTCATATTATGGCTTGGAATATGATCTAGGCAGTAATACATCTTCTTTTTTTTTGATACCCGGATAAAATTTTACTTTTTTTAATTGAACTTGCTAATCTTGATAATCTTTTCAAAAAACTTGAAACATGTATATTTGATTCTATTGATTTTCTTACAACCAAATTTAGTTTGTGAGCACTGCAGTTAAATCACGGAATTTTATCCGGCCTAAACAGATTTTTAAATCTTTAATAAATATATATTTGTTTAGAAGATTTATATCTTAAGATTAGGTGTATCGTGATGAAGGTTTAACTGAAGGTATAGGAATATTATAGATCTACACCTGCATCCAGATTTTTGGGTGTAGCTTGTTCGAACATATGTAAATGTGTTGACTGTGACTCTAATACTTACCAGTTCTTTTATTCCTGTAAATTTTCTAAAAAAAAGAAAAGCTACCATAGGTGAAGATTGCTTGCTGGAGCTTTAATAATTTTGATTTTTTTTCCGAAATAAAGGTATCATTTTTAAGATAAACTGAAGTTTACTTAATAATAATAAATAAATTGATATAAATATTTTTATTTTAAAACTAAAAAAACTTGTTTTTTATTGTGTTTTTTATTTTGTAAATTAATAAATTGTATGACCAGTTTGTCTATCTTTATCGGTTAAAGGAACAAATCCAACAGAACAAATTTTTTCTTTGTGAATACTGCCATCTTCTTTTTTATCAACTTTGGTCAAAAATTGATAGCTATATTCATTTCCAACTGGGATCACTAAGCGCCCTCCAATGGCCAATTGATCTATGAGCTATTATAAAGATCAAGATTTGTTTTTTCTAAATTGAATGCTCACCGGTTGAGGTATCTCAGAAATCGACGCTCCTACGTGGATTGCGTCATAAGGCCCTTCTTCTGGATAGCCTTTACGTCCATCACCGACTAAAATAAAGGGTTTAATTTGAAAAATATCTTATTTATCAATACTTACCAACTAGTTTTATAACATTATTATCAATATATTCAGAGTTCCATCTTTTAATATTTTCTATTGATTTATTGACCAGTTGTGGTATGTGTTCAATACCAACTACTTTACCATTCTTTCCAACCATTAAGGCAAATACTGCACAAAGATAACCAGTTCCAGATCCAATATCTTTTTTTTAAAGAAAATTAGTTTTAAAATTGACAAAATTTATCTTCTTAGAATATGTACCAAGAGCTTTGGCGCCTGGTTTTAGCTTATCTTTTAGAAGTTCGGTAGCGTGTGCGTGCATGTGAGGAGCAGAAATGGTAGCGCCGTATCCTATCGGTTGAGGACAGTCCATATATGGATGGGCGGGTGCAAATAAACCTCGATCAACAGCTTTCATGGCATGACGAACCACTTCGCTTTTAATCACTCTTTCACCTAAAATAAAAATTAATTTGAAAAATTTTGGTAATTTTTAATCTACTCATCAAGTTTTTAACCAAGTCATCATTTGAAAAGTTATCTCTTGCAAACCAGGACATTTTTCTGGAAATAAATCTGATCATGTAAATTTAGTTTAATTTAAAAAACATTTTATTTATTTAAGCCAAATCTATTTATAAGTATTTTTATTTTTAATTTTATTTAAAATATATTTCTTATTTTAGAAAGATATTTTAGTATTTTTTGCCAATTTACAATTATTTTAAGACCAGTTTCAGGGTTTTAGATTTGATCAATCAATAATAAACAAATGAGATTTTAATTTTTATGGGAATAAAATATTTTAAAAATATTTGACAAATCGTTAATTTATTTAGTGAATTTTGATTTTTCTTAATTGAAAATCACTTTATTTAAATTGTTTTTTATCCGATTAAAACTAATCCAATTTTCGTCAATTTGTTTTTTTTTTACTTCTCAGCACTAAAAAAGTACCCTCTTTTCGCATAAGTCTATCTATCAATCTTCGTAAATTATAGATTTTTTGATTGTGTCTAAACATTCTGTCACGTATTAATATTTTTATAAAAATAACTAGATATTAATAAAAAGTTGAAACAAAAAACGATTTAAAATAACTCTTTGTTCATTATTATAACATTAAATTTAAAAAAGATTAAAAAAGGTAATCGCCTTCAAACAAAATATGAGAAGTAACCAAAAAATTAAGAAAAGAAAACATTTTTCATAGATTGGGTTTTTTAACCGAGTTATTACCAACCAACCATCTAAATAATATTACATTGTCAGTCAGGTTTTATAGAATATGACATTTTTAAGAATAAATTTAATAAAAATTAAATAAAATTTAATAAAATTATTTGTTAAATTTCTTTCTAATGATTGATTGTTTCTTAATAATTTAGATTAAGTCATTATGGAATTTTTTGATCTAATAGGATTTTTAAATCTATTACGTGTACATGAATTTGGATAAATTTTTGTAAAAGAGTAAATTTATTTAAAATAAATCTGTTTTTTTAAATATTTTTAATTTAAGTTTTTTTTGTTATTTAAAAACAAATATCCCAAAAATACTTTCATTCAATATACTTTAGATTTAAAAGTTTATTATGAATATTTTTGACGCTTCAGTTAAGTCAAGTATTGAGTATTCAAATATGTTGATTTTTAAAAATTAAAAGGGCTTTAAAAGGCATGACTTCTTCTTTAATCTTAATTACTTGATTTTGGGAAATCAAATAAAGGTGTTTAAATCACATTTTAGACTTGATGGCAAAAAGTTGATCATTAGCTCATTAAAGTAAATCTCCGTAGACTAAAATTTATTGAAAAGATATTGAAAAACCAAAATTATAAATGACTTGGAAATTATTATTTTAAATATTATATTCATCAAATCAGACATAAAATTTAAGGAGGGACATAAAAGGCATTTTAGAAAATGGCTTATTTTGAAATCGATTACCTTTCAAGCTTTCGTTGAAGCTAAAAACGCGAAGAAAGCAGTTTCTGACTAATGGCTTGGTAAACATTGTCTTAAGTAATCTACTTTGCTATTGACGTTTTGATAAAAGCAAAAGGTGGCAGTATTTATTGCAAAAAATAAAAAAAAATTTGAAAATATATAAAACTAGAAACAATATAGACCATCAATTTTTTGAACCTTAAAGAGTTACCTTGGCTAATATCTTAATTTTTAGTTTGTAGTCTGTCACTTAAAGTCAACTCAACATTAATGCATTATTCAAAAAAATTCTCATTAAAGATTGATACATATGGATTATTAGATAACCCATGATCGATTTTATTTTTTATTTTAAAAAAATATATCTAAATTAAGTCTATGAAATAAATCATAAAACCGGACTGTATCTAATATTTTTATCTCAATGTTTTAAGATGACTAATCTGAACTGTTATTTTTCACACTTGAATGTTCTTTATTTTAATACCAATTTTATTTAGCATGATGAATAAATTAATGGAAAAAAAAAGACAAAGGAAATAAATAATACATTATATCTTAAATTGGAGCATCAGGTAGTTTTTGATAATTTTTAGGGACTCAATCAAATATTAATTTAAAACAATATTCCAAAAAGCTATATTTAAGAATATTAAATTACCAATGACCAAAACGAATCGTCTAAATTTCAAAAATTTATTCGGTCTTAAATTTAGCTTTCTAATTTATTTAGTTATCAGAAATCAACTTAAATAAAACCAACTTAGATAATTTTGAACAATTGTTTTCTGCACAAAATCAGAATTTTTTCATTAAATTATAAATAAAATAATTGTTTAAATTATTATATAAATAAAAAAAATTGTTGAAAATTTTAGTATATAAAACTGAATAATAGCTTGTGAAAGAATGAAAAATTCAAATGGTTTTTTTATTATTCAAATGGTTAAAATTAGCCTGCTAAAATTTACTGCTAAATGGGCCCATATTTTGGAGATCAATTTTGGGAACAATATTTTGTCATGATTCTCAACTTCATCAAGTATTTGTTTACATGAAAATGGTTTAAATTGGTAACCATAAAATCACAAAAACAGGAACAAATGCATACTGGAGAGATTAGACAGAATTTTTAGAGACATGCCATTATGGACACCTCATAGAAAGATGAATGTTGGAAGACCATTGATAGGAAAAATTGGATTGGAAGGACCGTGTGGACAGATTTTCTTTGGTTAAGCATGAAAATTTTTATTAATTGTTGTGAATATTTTGTTTACGAAAAAAATAATGATCTTCAATCAATCTTAATAAACATGTATGAATAAAAAAATTAGCTCGAAATTGAGAAATTAATCTTCATTAAAAACATTATCCTTTTTGACCTTATAAAATTCTATACTGATAAGACAAACAATTAAGTTTTTGAAATCACCGATATTTGACCATTTAGATCAATATTTTAATCTTTAATTAGATTTTAAACCAAAGTCAAATCACCGGATTATTTTTAGATACAAGATTTAATTTTTTTTTTTATTTCAAGATCAAATATTTATAATATGATCGGCAAATGAGATCAAATAAAACTTTTTCATTATTTTTTTATTCAAGATATATGTAATTTGATTATAAAATAATTATAAATGGACTTGTACTCGAACTTATTATTTCTCAATACTCGTACTCTATTAGGCAATTGTGAGGCAATAGGAAACTTTTCTATTTATTTGCTCGTTTATTATAGAGATTAATTATATTTCCGATAGGTAGAAAAAAAAAAGATAATTTAAACTTTAATTTGATATAATGATCACCTTTTTAAAAAAATACGAATAAAAAGAGAATAGTTAAAGATTTATTTACGAACAAGATTAAAAATATCTCAATAAATATCAAATATCAGTTGAAGTTGAGTAAATTTTATTTGCCAAACACCTTAGAAATTTAAAAACCAAGATGACTATAAAATCTAATTTCTCATATGGACTCAACTGGAATGTAGCTACACTTGACAAGCGTTTGTCAGCACAAGAATGTCTCTGTCATTGTGCAGAAACAAGTCTACTGATGGAAAAGTAAAATATTTAAAAAACCATACGACTTAGTCTAATCATAGACGCTAAATTACTAAAAAAATATTTGTATTAACTTCAAAGTTCTATTATGACCATCTCATATTTCATAAGTAACTTTTACGGAGGAAAATCGGTGAATTTCAGAGCGGATTTTGGCTAAGAAGATTAGAGACAATAAGTCATTTGGTCTTATTGATGAATTTGAGCAAAAATTCCTCTTTATTTTTGACATGGTACCCTATAGCTTAATTCGGTAATTAAACACACTTTTTGGATAAAGATTTAGCTTTATTTACTTTTATTTTTTTGAAAATTTAAACCAAAAAGAAAACCTTAAATTTCACCGATTCAGAAAGTTATCCAACAAGAAATAAAATTTAAGCTGTCTTGATAACAAAGCTTGGTCAAAAGTGAATTGACATTAAAATTAGAATGAGCTTTATTGATAGTCCCGAGGCACTCACACACACACACACATACACGAGCATGGTGATTTTTGCCATACTATCACCATAATTTAAGATTTTTATCTTTTTTAAATTAATGAAAATTTTTTTTCTAAATATTCATTCCGTGATTTAAGAGCCAGACTATCTCTAGAGCCAAAGTAAAAAAGGCATTAAGTTTCAAATTTAGCATTCTATTTGAGATAAGATTTAAGAAATTTGACAAGAAAAACTATGCCATTCAATTTAATTATTTGAAAAAATAAACTTGGTCAAGTAGTATCACAATTAAAAAGCCAATTAAGGCAAATGTTTTAAATTAATGCTTTTATTTTTCTAGCTAAAACCATTAGGATTTATTTAGGCAAAGATAAAATGTTTGCCCTTTTCTCTATAGATAACAGCTCGACTGTCTTCGAATTCCTTTAGCTCAGTTCACTTAAGATACTTGATTAAAAAGGCCAAGACCGATTTCTACTAATCTCAAGAGAAAGTAAAATTTTAATTTCAAATGGAGAACAAACAGCCGAATGGTTCTATCTCTATGAGAATACTTGACTCGGTCTGTATCTTTTCTACAAAAAAAATTGTAGAATTGTCTTCTTACAAAAAAGAACTACACCGTTTTCTTATCTTATTTGCAATCGTCGTTTATCTTTGCCTATTTTAAGATCTAAAATCTTTTAATTAATAAATAAATAGAGCTCAAGTTGAAAGCACTCTTAAGCCTTTGTAGGATTTCGATTTTTCAACCTACACTATAATAATATATCTATTCAAGCCCTCTAAAAACAAAAAGTTTTTTTTTTATTTTTTATCTATTTCATTGAAACTAAGAAGTGTGTGAAAAGGTGAATATATAGCCTAAATAGTTTAAGAACAATTATTTGATTTAATTGAATTTTCAATTAAAAGAATGACTAAATTTAAATCAAGTGCAGCCTGGGGCTCGCTTGTCCAAGTTTTTTGTTGTTGTTAAATTCAAGCATTTCTCTATTTTTTGGCCAAATTGGAACATTTCCGCAAATTTTTATCTCTAAACATTTCAAAACGTGTGCTATCATCTATCATCAACACATTTGAGGCGCACAATTTGACCAAAGTGGATCATACAGTTAATTAAAATTGTTGTCATGTTTATAGTGATAACAAGCTAATTTGGCCAGCTGTATTTTAGCAGTTACCAAAGCAATCAAGATTTTAGTGTTTGTTGAAGGCATATGTGGATTGATGATGAGTTAAAATAGCAGCCAAGAGAGCAAATAAACGATAAATCTTTAGTGTTTACTTAAGCAAAAATTTTTCAAGCAAAGAATGTAATTTAAATTGTAAAGTGGATATTTATGGAAATATCTCACTTGGAAAAACGCTTCTCATTCACTGATAAGTTTATTTTTCTTAATAAGAAAAAATAACAAAAAAATTTCAAATATTTAATTTTAATTTAAATAAAAGTTTCAAGGCTACTGATTGAAGAGTTAATTCTCAAAACATTTGATTGGAATTTTTTGTTCTCTTTTTTTTTTTATTATTTTGTTTTCTCTACAGACCAAATGCCGTTTACAGGTATTTTTAATTAGAATTTTTTTTTCAATTGATTTAATCTCCATGGATCATGATAATCAAAATTCACATCAATTGCTCTTGCATAATTTGTACACAAATGCCAACCACCTATGGACACGCTCAATTAAAAAAGTCTAATTTAGAATTTAAAAAAATCTTATCAGGACAGAGAGTGAGTGTTTATCTAAGAATTGTTGATAAACAAGTGTCCGAGGCGAGCCATAACCTCGTTTTGGAAAAATTATTTCAGATCGATTAATTTGATTTTAATTTGTTTGATACTCTATATTTTTTTATTCAAATATTTTGATCAATATAATTAGACATTAAGGCTTCTAAATTGCTCTTGCCCGGCTCATTAAAAATCAAATCTTTAGCCTAAGTTAGTTAAGATAATTTTTGTCTACATTTAATCGATTTTTTTCCCCTAATAATTAAGATATATGATAAGATGAGTTTAAATAATTTCACATTTATTTGTATTTGATATTAGAAGCTAATTATTATATTAATGTCTTCGTATTTGGAAAAATATTTTAGCCTTTAATCACATAGACCTTCTTGTTGCGTAACAAGATTTTGTATCGATTTTTCTCAAAGTATTCTTTTATTTAATTACAAGCCGAATACATTTCTTTTATTCCAATGATTATTATTAAGTAATAGTAATCTAAAAATTAATATTATAGCTTTTTGTTATTTATCTAGTATAAAAACTGCGGATTTAAACATAATCTTATTTTTTGTATAGTATGGTCAGCCTGTGCCTGTGTTAGATGCTTACAAACAACAAATGGCTGGTTCAATTTGACCAATTTAAATATATAATGTAATAGCAAAGTCATATAGTAGCTGGATTAATTATTTTAGTTAATGGTCAATTTATGAGAAATTTTAATTAATTCCAAAATATTTTTTGATTTATTCTTAATTGAAAAATATTTAATATAAACTGATAAGTATGGCAAGAATTTATGAGTTTATTTAAAGAATTAAGCACAACTTTTGTCACTTAGCCATGTTCAATTATTTCCATCATTGGTACCATTTGAAGTAACCAAACTTCAATTTTGTACACAAAAAGTTCTATTTATTTTTTCACCAAGCTATTTAGAGCCAGGTCTTTATAGCTTTTGGCACTAAGTTTTTCAAACCTAACCCGATCACAACCCATGCCATTATTCTCGAAAAAAAAAAGCACGCTTTTTGAAGATTTAATTGATAAAGTTAATTAAAATTTCTAGTTTAGAAAAATAAATTAAGCTGTTTTGCGAATTTTGATTTTATTTTTGTTGTTGATATTTATTAATTTAAATAAATTTTTCAAAGGTAATTTGATTATTTATTCAATTAAAAGTGTTTAATTTATTAAAAAAATATTTTATTCATATACTCAGGAGAGCATTAAATTTTATGATATTAAGGCTTATACGGTTCACTTAATTCCAAGTCATCAGTCAAGTCAACTTTAAGCCTAAGTTAGCTATTCAAAGTGACTATCTACCACAATGCGAAACAAAAAGCTATAGGTAACATGCAAATGAGAGTCTATGGTGGATATGTTAAAAAAGCCTACCACTTCAAATGGCTGTTTTATTTAAAATCCAGTTTAATAAGCGAAAATTCAATTAAGATCGGGGTTTTATGGTCTAGCAGGCTGTAATTCAAATTCTACTTGAAGCAAGCTCAAATGGCTTTTAAAAAAGAAAATTAAGTTGTTCAAAGTCGAGCATTAGATTAGGCTCTACTTTTTTGAATGTTTTTTTTATTTAGTTTATAACTCATGTTGAGCCAAAACAAAAAAAAGTAAAAGCAGCTTTGATCGAATTGTTAATATAATTTATAAATTAATTCTCAGTCTAGGTCAGCAGATAGTTAATAAAAAAAAATAGATAGTTTATTTACCAAGTGGTACATTAAACATTGTTTCATAACCGGACAATTTGTGCCATTTGAGTCCGAATTGAGTGAACCTACTTAACCCAAAGCTATTTACTTCAAGTTAAACAATACTTAAGTTTAAAAATAAAAACAACTATTCTTTTAATATTATTTTTGCCTTTAGAATTAAATAAGCTTAAGTAATTTGTAACAATTAGAAAATTGTACGAATCCACAGGGCTCGAATAGTTCGGCCTGAGATATGGCATTTTTTTCTGGACTAGAATCGGCTCTGCAGCAAGAAAACCTATGAATATTGTACTATTTATATTCAAATGTTTGATTTAAAAGAGTTTCTAATTTCTGTGTTTTAGTTTGTGTCTATGTCCGATTGATTATTTGATTCTGCTCACTTTTACCTGCCCTATTCCCTCCTTTTTTAATAAAAATTTTAATTTTAACTACATTAAAAATAGGATATTAAATTTCCTCAATTTTAACTCTTCAGTAGCGCTATACTGGTCTTCATGAGCATTGTTTAGGTGCTTTATTCCTATGTCGGAATATCAACTTGATTTATATAATTTTTAATTAAACAATGAGCACTCTGATTTTAAAAAATAGCTCAATTTGTTCTTTGTTTTTTTTTTCAATAATCTCTCAACAATGTGTCGACAATCTACTTGGAGATAAACTCGAGGAAAGATCTTTACCGGTGAGGCCAATTAGCTCAAAGGGCCCACCATTTCCTCTCTCAATCAGACCTATTTATTATCAGCCATAGAACAGATTAAAATCTCTTATTTCAATCACAATTTTCCAGATAGGTGAGATGACTAGCAATGGATAGAAAAGCATTTAAGTGTAAATTCAAATATCGGATGTGCGTCATTTTTTACTAAAGGTCCGAGCTCCAAGTTAATGAGACTAGATAGGGGACTCTAGTTGGCCCTTAAGATGACTTTTCCAGATTTAGCTTGAATATATAAATTTATCGATAAGAATAGAAAGATTTATCTTGGCTTTTAACTTAAATATTTGGACGCGATCGCGATATTTATAAATACAGAGCTAAAAAGCCTAATATTTAATAATTTGAGAGAAAAAATTTTTTCTCTCAAATTAGGCTAGATTAATTTTAATTTCAATTTTTTAATTAAAATATTTATCCATCGCTTGTCTAATTTGATGAAGAAAGGGCTAGCTTTTATTGATTTTTTTTTATAAATTTAAAATAAAGACCAATATTGTGATAACAATTCTGATTATGGAGATTATTTTCTTCAACTTTATGATTGGTATCAGATGATTTTTATTTAAATTGGACACTTAAATTTGATTATAGATAATAATGTCAATTATTACTTTTGAACTTTGATTTTAATCTCCACAGGTCTTGGTACAATTCAATTTTATTTTCTAACAATTGAGTTCGCTTTTTGTTAATTTTCACAGTCAGACAAGAATTGTTTATAATTTTTGATTATATCTTTTCAAATGTTCTAATATTATGTGTTTAGTTTTATTTAGTGATAGCGTGAGGCTGAAAAATGCAATTAAGCCCATCGCACCACAAGCCTAGGGTTATTATTTTTTTAAAACTAAAAAATAAAATAAATAGTATCCAATTCATTTGCTTTCTTTATACTAATTAACTGAATCATTTCTGATATCTGATAATTATTTTGGACAAGAAGCTAAATTCTTTGTTTTTCTATTTAATTTTTTAATTTAAAAAAATAATTAAAATTAAAGCTGGCAGTCTGTTAGCTTAAGGATCAAATTTTTTTTCGTTCCTTCATAACATTAGATAAATAAAATAGATATATTTTTGGTAATATTCATTTTGTTTGAATAAATTTAAGACAAGACTCTAGGGCCATATATTTCTTTATTAAACTAAAAAATATTCGAATTTTTATTAATTCAATTTAAATCATTTAAATTCTCATCTTTTATTCAGTTAGATATTATTTATTAAAAAAAAATATTTTAGGGATGACCCCAGGGTTCGTCCGAAAAGCTTACACCTTCGTTTAAACCGAAAGATTTAGGTATTTATAATGAGGTAAAATTTAAAATTAATAAAAAAGGTTTTAATATTAAAAAAAAATTAAGCCATTATTCAATTAGATAAAAATTGTTTTTTTTTTATCTTATACAAAAATTTTGTCATGCATTTTATTGGTTTACATGGATTCTGTTAGATAATTTTTATATTTTTATAACTGGATAATAAATGTTTTAATAATCTATCCAATTTTTGAGATTAATTTTTTGGCTTAGAAAAGATTTAGGGACTTGGGATAGAAGTCTTTCCGGAATCTTAAATAGAGCGAGAGCATTCATGGTAATCTTTTGGGTTTAACAAAGATTTTCGGATTTTATTATTATCATTTATTAAAAATAATTAATAAGATTATGTCTGGCAGATTTGGTTCGTATTTTTGGCAAGATTCCTAGTGGTTCATGTTAGAGACTTGAGATTCACCAACGAGCTGCTTTTTTTTCCTTCTCATTGATAGATGTATTAGGAAGATTGCTAAAAAATACCACTTTAGGTCATGTCAAGCAAGTGAGGCTAGTTTTAAAATGTCATTTTGATTTAATGTAGATCCAAAGAAGAATATTTATTTATAATGTAAAAAAATGTCTAAATGGTAAGTGATTCATTTTGTAACATGACATTAAGTGGTCATTTCTCAAGCCAGATAAGAATGAATAATAAGTGGTTTAATAAGACCTAGTATTATGTTTTTAATACTCTAATGTATTGTTTCTATACAATATGCGAATAATTAGCTCCTCGAGTGTACACACTATAAAGTGGTAGTACCCAATTAAGCCGAGATTTGACCACTTGAAAATCGATAAGTAAACCAGTGATTATAATCACACAATTTATAACCATTTATTTAGAGAACATATTCTCATGATAGAAATAGACTCCAAGCTGTGATAAGCTTCTTATTGAGCTTAATACGTTATGTGTCCATTTTGGACCAAAAACAATTTGTCATTGTACATCTTTGTGTTCATAAGTTTAAATAATTTAAATTAATTGAGATTTTATTTAGTGATATATGCCCGGTTTTTTTATAAAGTCAAAAGACCATTAATCATCAAAGATCAAAAAGCTAAATGCTCGATTAAACAAGTGAATTTGAATGTGATTTATAAATATTTGGCACGTAGATTTGTATTTAATGTCAAATAGACTCAACTAATCAGATCACGGATGAGAATTTGTTTTTGGCAAAGTAAAAAAATAACTGTTGGTGCCATTAAGTCAAAATCTAAAGGCCAAACGACACTAGTTTTATTTGCTTTTAATTAGTTTAAGTTAATCGATTTTTAGAGCCACATTCGACAATAAAAAATGACCGTAAACAACAAACGAACACGAACTGGAGCAAAAATAAACTTTATAATCTAATAATTCCATTATTTTTAGAATAGATCGAGGCCAAAAGACCTTTCAGTATTATGTTTAGAAAAGTAAACATAGTTTACGGACTTGTTTATTTGTGTTTTAATTTATATATAAATTTAGCTGTCTTTTTTATTAGCTACCTTGACTAAGAAGACTTAGCTGTGAATAGAAAGTTGAATACAGCACTGGCAAGGCTTTGGTCAAATTCTATTAAAGCCTTGTAATTCGCTTGATTTAAGATTTCCGAGTCCAATTTTGACATAGAAGCCCTTTGTTTAATTAAGGCACCTTGAAACTAAAACTGACCCTTATTCAATTTAAAAAATTTAAATAATGAGAATTTTTTGTTGACCATTTATTTTTCAAGGTAAATTGACAGATAGTGAATTTTAGTCCGATTTGTTTACAAATAGATGTATAAATATTTATTAAGTTAAATATTTGGTTTTTGAAAAAACACAACTTACATGGAGCTGACATGGACCGTGGTCAAGAAAGATAAACTCAAATTATTGAATATTTATTAGCAATTAGAATAATAGTTTTAAGATTTGCATTTGTTTAAATTTTTATATTTTGATTAAGTGATGACAAAGTTATTTTTTAATTAAATTAAGAGTTATTATTGCAGAACATAAAATTTAAAATTATTCTAAAAATTAATCAGGAAATAGGTTTTGTGTAAATTACAAAAATTTTTGAATAACAGTCTCTCTGATATTTCACATAAATTGGACAAGTTATGGTAATAACTTGAAATTGTGACAAGACTCTCTTACATTTAATTTTATCAATTTAAAAACTAGTACTTTTAATAGATAGTTTTTATAACAAACAAATAAAATTAACCTTTAATTAAGTTTAATGTTTAGTTTTGAAAAAAAAAACAACTAGAATGGAGCTGACATGGACAGTGGCCAAGAAAGATATACTCAATTTATTGAATATTTATCAGCAATTAGAATAGTAAATTTATGATTATTGATATAATTTTAAAATTAAATTTTCTTATTAGTTTGATTTTGGTATTTTTTTTTAATTTTTTTTTCTCAGCTTTATCAAATTATATTTTTTTTTTAATTTAAGAGCTTGGAAAAATCTTTAAATTGCACTCTACAAAAAACTTAAGGAAAAAATAGATTTTTTTCAAGAAAACTTTTTATTTTTAAGTAGTTTGGTTATTAATCGTCAAGAGGCGATAGTTGAACAATATTTAAAAGCTTTTGAGCGCTTATTGTCGGGCTTGTTTGGCGCAAATGTGCTAAAAGAGTAGCTTGCTTGGCAAATAGGCATTCGTACGGGTGCATTTAAGTGCGTCACAAACAAATAACATTGACAATTACTCAATATGTTTGTCCAGTCAAAAAGACTACAAACAAAAGCGC
The DNA here is from genome assembly GCA_016802295.1 of Brachionus rotundiformis. Taxonomy (NCBI): domain Eukaryota; kingdom Metazoa; phylum Rotifera; class Eurotatoria; order Ploima; family Brachionidae; genus Brachionus; species Brachionus rotundiformis. The sequence goes on from JAESIW010000118.1 coordinate 456,810, forward strand.
TCAGGCGATTTTCTAAGTCTTGAAAAAATTTAATAAAATTAATTAAAATTCAAAATTTGACTCATTTAAATGGTTTGTTTAATTTTTGCGTATTATTTTATAAAGATTACCTACAAAAGTCAAAAATATCCGAATCCATTTTTTCATATATATACATATATATATTTATATATAAATTTTAGTTTATTTAATCTAATTTAGACGGTGATGAAAAATGACTCTATTTGTGTGTGTGTGTCAAAACTTATTGTTACAGTTAATTAATTTGAATACTCGGCCAAATTCCACTCAATTCTTAATTACTGTTCAGAGATTCGCTTAATCTCGATAGACCTAAATCCGAGATTAGATTTTGTCACAAACATCATCATCCGAGCTTATTTTGTCAAACTTTTGTACTCTATTGTTTCCATTCAATACCGGATTAAATTAAACACGAACTACATTCTCAGAACTAATAATTACTGTTAGTAAATAGGTTAGTCAAAATCAGCTAATTACAGTCACTCTGTCACCAACCAATTTTAGCAAAACTTGGTCAACTTTTAGCAAAACAGTTTGAAAACTAATGGTATCAATTTTTCCAAATTGGTTATCTATTGTTTTAGATTAATTGATACAAAAATCACAAGTTTATTAAAATGGGTTCAAATGGCTTTTAAAATAATTGTTGTTTGTATTTGGCTGAATATTTATTTTTTTGAAAAATAATACAGTCACAAGATTGGCAAACTGAAACAGTTACCAAATAGTTAGGTTTATGATTATTAACTTTGTTAGAGTTTTAATATTTTTTTTAATTATTAGAAAAATAGTTTATAAATTAATTACTAAAATATATATTTGTTTATTTTTGAATTTATGTAATTTATGCATGTACCAAGATTAAGATTGAAAGACTGGGTCATTTCAAAATCATTTATAACTCTGTCTGTGGTTCTAAATAATGCAGACAAAGTTCTGTAAGGCTTAAGTGGCTTCATACCATGACAACTTTAAGAGTTTAAAATAATTTTATCAGTTTTTGTGTCTTAATCCAGCAAATATTTTGCATCCGGAGAGATTCATGCGTGAAAAATTGTCACCTAAAATCTAGCCAAATAAAACAGTTTTTAAATCGTCTTGTCTCTGCATGTAATTCCACTAAACTAGCTATATAAACCATTTTGTTATAAATGTTTTATTTTAAATTAATGTTAGTTTTGTGTAAATATTTGCCTAGTTAGTGGATTGTGAGCAAATGAGAGCGATCAATAGATCGATAAGTGATAGTGTATGAATAATGTTCTATTTCAAACATCATGTCACTTATTTATTTGTTTAAATCTATTGATGAGTTATTTGTTCAATGTTGGATTAAGAGGAAATTTTTGTAATTAAAATTAGTAATTAAAACGGAATTATACGAGATTAATATTTCGCTACGTGAAGGCTACATAAAATTCACAATACGAACACAAACACTTTATAAAATGTTTTTTATAGAGACGATTATCAAAAAAGTTATTTCTCTAGGGAAGCAGTTGGAAGCCGATTTTACAGGGCTATATATCACATGTACCGATTGTTTCCGATACATTAATCAGTCAATATTCCCAATATTCGATTGATGAATTAAAAGTTTAAATTTCTTTTCCAGTTGATTAACTCGGCTATAAACTTTTAAAATTCAATTTTACTCTTTTTTCGAGCAAAAAAAAGCTTTTAATGCTCTCCATAAGTTCGAATGTAATTAAGGTTAGAACAAGCTTTATGCCCGAAATGAACTTTATAGGCTTATCTATTTCCACTTATACCGGTAGTTAAACTAAATCGGTTATCTACAATTTAACCTTTATGGCTGGCTTAATGACTCTTGCGGGCCATTTACGAGTCCTAATTTTTTTGTTTTTTTTTAAATAAACTAATATTAGAAAATTGAAAAAATCTTTATATATTTTTTTGTCAATTATCTCAAGTTATCTATCTTTAGAGAAAATAGATTGTTAATTACTAAAAAAATTACTTCCGACAGTTTCTTTTATTTATTTATTTATTAATTATTTGATTATTAAATTATATAACTAATAAATTGAATTTTAATTTAGGTTTGACACATTTTATAAAACTTAGGGGTTTTGTAATTAATAAATATTTGAAGGTGCGATTAAGACTTAAATAAATTAATAGTAAATTTTTCCTTTTTTTAAGCTGATTTTAAAATATTATTTAAAAAGATGAATAATTTTTATATTCTATTTAGAATGATTAGATTACTAATTACTTTAATGAGTGTGAGTTTGATTAAAAATATTGAGACAGCCCGAATCGAGCTGCAACACGTCGAAATAAATGAAGAACTAGACTCAAATTATTTAATTATTAACTTCACGGAATTAATTTTGCATCGGATGAGAGTGATGCAAAAAAATCCCAATCTGGTTCGCCTCGAGTCTCTGGAACTCGACCAAACTAATTATTTAAACGAATATTTTAGTATTGACTTGAAAAAGTTTCGTCTCCAGGACGAAAATGGTCTCAACAGGTCAAGTATCATTCTACTTCGATCAAGCTCCAAGAAACTGGACAGGGAATACTTGTGTCGCTCGAACATACCGAGTTGTTCGTGCGAGAATGAATGCTTTCTTAACTTGAATTTGACTGCTTATTTTGAAAACTTTGGTCATGGTATGACAGAAATTCAGCTCAATTTGCCAATTTTACTCAACGATCTGAATGACAACAGGCCATTTTTTTACCAACCAGAAATCGTAATTGATCTGAATCAAATGGACATAAATGAACAAAATTTGGTCAGCATTCCTCTAAAATTGGCCACCGATCTCGATTCAACTAGACAAAACCAAGTTATTAACTATGAACTGGAAAAAGTCTCTTACGTCAAAGACGACTATGCTTCTATTTCATTCAAAAGCGACCAACTTAATCTGCTAATTGATTTGGACAAGATAAGTCCTAGTTTAGATTATTTAAATGACAAATTTAAACTAATTGCCATGGATTCAATGCACAGGGCTGAACAATATATTCTAATCAAATACAAAATAGCCAAGACAAAGCTAACTAAATCAACAAAAGCAGGCATTCCGGCTCCTCGAGTCACTAATCAGCATACCAATGTTATATCAATCATTTCAGCAATTAATGATATTGAGATTATTAATTCAAATACCAGCGAGTTATATGAAATTAAATTAAAACAAAATTTAAAAAATCAAATTTTTGTATCAAACAAAACCAATTCATTGATTACATTGGCCTATTTTATAGTCGAAACTACCAAGTCTAGCAAGAAACTGGACCACATTGAGCTTAGCACTGAGCAAGAAATTGAGTCAAACTTTCCCATGGAAAAAACAAGCGACTTCTTTGCCATTAATGAAATGAGAAATGGTCTGTACTCAATATCCATTAAATCAAAGCATTATGACCAAATAATCAAGTCCCAAAATGGGGATAAAATTAATTACAATTTAATTCTAAAAACAAAAATAAATCAGGAAGAAATATTTAAGGCTATTTCTATGAAAATTCCGGCTAGTTTATTTTTAAAAAACCAATACACTTCGTCTCAGCAGCCAAGAGTTGACTCTGGTTCAGATTTGGAAAAGTTAGATCTAGAAAATTATTTGGTAATAGTTTCCATTGCTTGTGTTGTTCTTGCTGTATTTGCTATTCTGTGTGTGATCATTTCGATCATGTGCTATTGCTGTAAAAAATGCCAAAGTAAAAATAAACAAACTGATGAGAAAATTGTCTCTGTGGATCAGAAAGATACCAATGCCAACATAATGGTATATGATGTTTTGCCAAATCAGACAAAGTCATTGTCCTCGTCGTCATCTACTTCGTGTTCGAGCTCAAATCTGTCACCAGTCACCACAACCACAACTTCAGTGCTTAATGAACAAATGCATGAACAAAAACCAATTAATCCTCTGTTTGACACTAATTTAAGCAATGAATGGTTTCAGTCACAACAAAACCCGAGTTCGACCACTGCAGTATCGTCGCCTTTGTCCTCTTCGTCCTCGACCAATTTGATCAAAACAGTCGATGAGGTGGACAAATATAAAAGTGACTTGTATCGAAATTCCCAGGTAATGTACAAGCAAAAACAACTATTTCAGCAAAATCAAGCTAATTATTACTCATTTGCGACCACTGTTGACCAAAATACTTCCAATGTGAACAGCAAAAATGAATTTTACCAAGCCAAACCAGTTAGTTTATTAAACAATTCGATGGGCTCCTCATCACCGAGTTATTCGTTCATAAATGAAGTTAATTTAAACAGTGTGGATAATTTGAAGGATAGTATTAAAGAAAAAATGATGAGCAGGCTCAATGAGGCTTTGACCAAGCCGAATTTGTCGTCCAAAAGTTTTGGTCAAATATCTTGTGTCTAAGATTAACATGAATGAAAAAGCGGCTACCTTTAATAAACGACAATTTTTGTAAATTTATATTTTTAGTTTAGTTTTTAATTTATTTTTTCATATATTTTAAATTTTGAGTTTTTGATTTTTTACTCATTTTCTAATAAAAAAGTACATAATTTTAATTTAAAAAATATTTTTTTTATCAAATGGTATTTAATTGTGCCAGTATACATTGACCAGAACACGCTTTGTAAACCTTGTTTTAAATTAAGTCTTTAAAATTTCACCACAGACCACTCAGCAGTTCAGTTCAGATAAATATTAACTAATTTAATCTTAGATATTTGTTTTAGCTCCAATACAAGCTCTTATTAAGGTTGAGATTAGATTTAGTTATTTAATTTTTTCAGTTCAAAATTAAAAAAGTTGATTTAATTAAGCTTTTGTTAAAATTTTATCTGATTGTTAATAAATATATCTGATAATATAAATGTTTAATAAATAAACTTAAAACTAAATATTATCTACTAACTCTTGTTTACAATCAAAATAAAAAATTGTAATCGATATCAATGGTAATTAGGGGAAACTAGAAAATAAAAGTAAACATTTATAATTAATTTTGTTTACATTAAAAAAATTGATTGATATTTTACTAGATTATTTTCTCGATCCAAATTTCAAAGAGATATTAATATTAAAAAAATTCAAAGCTTAGTCCTAATTATATCTTTGATTATCATGATTGAATCTAAACAAAAATTAAATGACGTTTATTTAAATACTTCAAGTCAAAATAAAATAATTAGAACCAATTATCTGTTAGCTAAATTATGTTGAGTTCTTTATTAAAAAAAAGTACCATAAACTCTTAATTTAAAATTAACGATTCCAAAACCACCAGCAATGAGCTTTCGGAATGCCACTTGGTGTGTCTTTTTCGGTGATATTCAGGGTTTCACACTCTTTAGATCCAAGAAGTTTTTTATCAAAATCTTGACCGATTTCCGAGTTGAACTTTTTGAAAATTGAATCAATATTTGTGTTACATTCCTTGAACAAATCAATTATAAATTGGTAACCTGATCTAATTTCCAGAACATCTTTTTCAATTGAATCAAATTCATAAAAATCAACACAAAAGTCCAAATAAGCGCTTAGGTAAAATAATAACCAGTCCTTGTCGTCAACAATCAAATCTGAAACCATCTTGACCAAGTTACTAACCTCGGAATCTTGAACACTTTGGAAATTGGTGATATTTTGCTGACTGGCTGCTATCCCCAAATCAAAAAACTGTTTAAATAAATAGTTACCTTCTTTTAAAATATCTACTCGTGTTTTTAAATTAGCAGCATTTTTAATGTTTAGGTTGACTTGGTGCAGATTATCATTTTTAATCTTGAGTAAACGTTGTCTAATTGACTCGAGAATGGATAGAATATTCATTTGAAATAAAATATAAAAATTAGAAAAAATTTTTGAATATTTAGGCAAAGTTTGGACTATTTTAGAAATATTTTTGCTTTTTATTAGTTTTATTTTTGGGTTCTATTAATAATAGAAGGGTTAATAAAATTAAAACAAGTCACATGATTTTTTTTCTTTGGAAAAAAGGATTTTCTCTATGCCAAGATAAAAAAAGATGGCTTAGATAAATTTTTATTCTTAGAGTAGTAAAAAAATTTTTATTTTTTCAAATAGAAAATTAAGAGATTGTTTGAGGAAATGATAAAGATAAAAATAAATCTATTTTTTTGTCTAATTTATTAAGCAAAAATTAAATTGAAGAATTAAACATTTAACAACATTTTTTTTCAATTCCTTTGATTGAGATTATTAAATATTCTAATTTTTTAAAACAAACAATTAAAAAAAATTCTTAGTCTCTGAAAATATAATTTATTAAATTTGATTATTTGAAATAATCAAGTATTTATCAAAATATCTAGAATCTTTTAACATGGCTAAATCTCGCTGGTAGTTATTTCCAGATCAAAAACTTTTTAAAAAAAATTTAATAATGAAAGTTATCTAAAATAAAACTATCAAACCATCATCCAAATTAGAGCTCATGTTGAGTTAAGTTAAAAATGAATTACAAATATATAATTCCTTTTTTTATCTTACATAATAAAATAATCTGTTGCTTTTAAATTGATATTGTTTGAATTATAAGAAAAGCTTTTCCACAAATTTGATTGATTAAATTCCAATTTAAATTGATTTAAGACTTAAATTTATTCTAAATAAATTTTCATGATTGAATTTTATATTTTGGAGACAATGTCTTGACATTTAAGTCTTAAACAAACAAATATCTTTGAAAAAATTTACTTTTTTTAAAAAAGATTTAAGTGGGTTTCGAACAAACCAGCACTTTTCATTTAATTTTTGATTTATTTTATTTATTTTTGGATAAATTACTGGATCATATTGCATCTCCTCGACGAAGTCTCTGTCAAGGTATTTATCCAATGGTATAAATATTAGATAAGACAGTCATCAATCAGCTAAATTTACAATGAAAGCCTTAACTTTTATAATATTATTTGTTTGTATCTCAAGTGTTTTTTTAAAGCAGTTAAATTTTCAAAAATGGGACGAATTTAAGGATAAATTTGGTAGAAAATTTCACACCAAGGCTGAAATTAAACACATGCAAACATTTTTTAACAAATTGGAAAAAATAGAAAATCAAAATAAAAAATATGCCATTGGCAAAACCAAATACTTATCAGATATAAATAAGCTAACCGATTTAGTAAATTAAATTTTGATTTGATTATTAGTGATGATCCTTTTTACCAAGGACCAAGATGAAATGAAGAGAAAAACAGGGTTTATTCCAACCGAGTCATTGAGAGTCAAACGTGATGTAGGAACTACACGCTATGCTTTTGGACAAAATCGGCCTATCTTCAGAAAATACTATGCTGATAAAGACATAGTTCTACCAGAGAGTGTTGGTAAGCAATGGGAAAAATCAATTATTTAATTAAAATCTCAATTGTAAAAAGATTGGACAAAATCTGGCTGGTCTGAGCCTGTCTCTGATCAATTAGATTGTGGTTCATGCTGGGCTTTTTCGTCAGCTAGCATGGTTTCAGCTCAGTTATGGATAAAGCAGAGCAAAAATGTGCGAATATCTCCACAAGATTTTATTGATTGCTCGACTTATTTGTCAACTAAAGGCTGTGATGGCGGAAGTCCAGCAAATGCATTGGAGTTTACTATTTTGAATGGAAGCTCAACATCAGATGTTTACCAATACCAGAATAAACAAGTTTTCTGTCTTAAAATCAAAATTGAATGCAGTCTAGAATGAAATTTAAGGAATCGTGCCGAATTTCTGTCAGACAGCAAAATCCTTTGTACAAAATAACTTCTTTTTACCAATTGGATGCAAACCATGACACTCTTAAACAGGCAGTTGCTTTGCTTGGTCCAGTATCGGTTTCAATTGATGCTGAAGATGGTCTCCAAAGCTACAAAAGTGGAATTTATGATGGAACTAATGCGGGCTCATTCGAATGTGTCAATAATGTTAACCACGCCGTAACTGTTGTTGGATACGGAACAGATAAGACAACAAACACCGACTTTTGGTTAATTAAGTACATTTATAAACAATGCTTAATTTTTTGTGTGTAAATTAATCATTTATTTGAGGAATACTTGGGGACCGGACTGGGGCGAGAACGGTTTTGTGAGGATGCTAAGAACCCAGGACAATCTCTGCGGCATCTTTAATTACATGTATATTCCAGTAATTGAATAAGTTAGAACATATTAACTTATCTAATATAAATGATAAAAATAAAATTTTAAACTTATTTAGAATATTTAAATTTTAAGTTAGGCAGAATTAATGACCTAAAGGTGACCAAAAAAATAAATGCATGATTACCAAATGCAAGATTTATAGGCAGTTTTGCCTTTTGATGGCTTATAAAAAACTGCTATAAAAATTTTTTTTTAAATATAAAAATTTATTATCTAATGATATAACTTAATAATATTTATTATAAAATTTAAAATAATTTTAAATAAATTAAAAACTAAAAAAATAAAAAAAATAATTTGAAATAAATCTAAAGACTTAAACGAAAATTTGCAAATTCATAGTGAAAGAATAATTATACATAACGTTTAATAAAATATAATAAGAAATTTATAAAAAATCTAGGAATGGACAAAAAAAATGGATGAATCGAAAAGCTGGATGGGATTTTTCGGACGGTTGTTGAATGCATGGGACTACTTGCTCGGATGGTTCGGAGCTGCTGAACGGTCGGTTTTTTGACGGGGTTTTTACTCTGTGACTTTTTCAATTTTATTCCCTCTAATACCCTGAGGTCGCCCAGATTGAAATAGCTTGTAAACTTTAAAAATTGGGTTTTGGTAAAGGTTGTTTAAATTTTTTCTCTTTAATATGAGGATGAAATTCTTAGATAGAAACTTAGTTTTAACTATTGAATAGATATTAGTAAAATGTTTTACTTTTTAATTATAATTTATTCATTTTCAAACAACTTTTTTTCTTAAATTGATAAAGATCATCGACCGATAAAAGTTGCAAATAATTTATTCAGTAAAGTTTCCACAAATATAAAAAACTTTTATCCAATACCTATAAATAATAATTTTTCTATAATTTTTCATTTTATTTGATAATAGATTAAAGAAAAAAGTTAAAAAAGTAAAAAAAATTATTTAACCTAAAAAAAACATTTTATTGAGTAATTAATTTAATTAACCATAAAAATAATTTAATAATAAAGAAAAAAATTAATTTTGTTTCTGATTTTGCTTTTTTGTGCAGCCGTTTTGACAATAATAGCCATTTTTTTCTTCATCTTGCTGTTATACGTTTGACAAATTTTAACCTCTTTTAAAACTGAAGCTGTCGGATTCATCGGCGTCGACCATCCGGGTTCAAAAGATGCATATTTTAATAAAATGAGTACTTAATTAATTATTTTTTTTTCAATTAGATTAAATTGTTGAAAACAGATAAAGAGTTACGGTAATAATTGTATGATTTTTGTTTATATGATATTTTTCTCTTTTAATTATGTTATTTTTGATTATTTGAAATTTTTTACTGTATTTCTAAGATATTTACTAAATTTGTGGCCGAGATCATCTTAAAATTAATCTTGAATAATTAAAAATCAATTAACTGTTTTAGAGTATTTTATTAAAATAAAAAAAATTAACAAATAACTTTAAGATGAAAAGTACTTAATTTTTTAAAAGCTCAGACACTTTTCAAAAAAAGTTAAAATTTAGAAAAAAAATAACTCAGGATAATAATTATTTAAATAAACTGGATTATTTTTAAAAAGCCAATCTTTAATTTACCAAAATTATGTACCAATATAATTTGATTTGGTTAATTGAGAATTGATTAAAAATCGAGCAAATGACCTTCGGATACTTTTCGGAAACAAAGTTTACTTATTAAAAATTTTTCAATCTTGAAATCAAACAAAATATTGAAATCTGACATTTGAAAATATTTATTAATAAACAAGGTCTGATTTTACACCTTTTTTAAATAGAACTTGCTAAATTTGAAACTAATTTGAAATTGTTTCCTTATGTTTTATGAATTAAAAATATTAACTTACCAAATGGAAGGATAAAAATGTCATTTTTTCATTATTTTAATTAAAAAAAAGGATCTATCTCTTATGGTGAATTTAAGATGCTAAGTCCGACGGTTAAACTTCTAAAAATATTTTGTCATTTGTCATTTGGATTAAATGAGATCAAATACGAATTCATTATATAGTAAAAGATTCTTTTCCAAGGTGTTTATTTCCTGGATAAATTTTGCATATACTAGTTCCTTTCTAAGAAACACGTCCTCAGATATCAGCTGAGCCTACACCGTTTTGTAATCTTGGTATACAGAACTTAGCCTCAAAATTGGTATTGACTCTGAGAATAATTCTGGACCAATCTTAACTTATAAAAAAGTCTCTGTTTACACCACTTAAATCTTTTTTGTCTATCTTTTATGCTACAAGACCGCTACATGAAACTCTAAACTGTTTTTTGGAGATATCTCGTTAACGAATACTTACTAATCATAACCTCTTGAGTCTTAGAATTACAATTAGTTGGGAGTTTTTGATAACAAGATCTTTTCTAGTCTCTCTTAAAATTTATCAATTTTTATCTGCACTTTTAAGTTGACCCATGATCTGTCATTCTACAGGGCTATACACATTTTTCTATTATATGTCAAAGTAAAGATTCTTTTTTAATGTAATTTAAAAAGGAGAGGGTTTAAATTAAGCAGTTTGAGTGTACAATTTTCTCAAAATTAGAACATTTTTAAGAATTAATCATATAGGGCATTGTGAAATTTGGAACAAAAAACAAAAACAAAATATCAAAAAAGCTCAAGTTCAGAAGGAGCAAATCATGTTCTGTGAATTGCAGCACTTGGTACATCCTTTGTACCACCAATTGCAAAACTCTGCAATATGTCTGCGAAATTTAGAACTTTGTGTACAAAGGATGTACCAGGTGTTTCAACTTACAGAGTATGTTTTGCTTTTTCAGAACTTCAGCTTTAGCATTTTTGACATTTTGTTTTTGTTTTTTGTTCCAAATTTCACAATGCCATCATATAGATGTGAAATAGTTATAATTTATATAATTTTTATAATTTTTTAAACTTTTGAAGCGACTCTTATTTTTTTGATTTTTATAGCAACTTTTTTGATAATTAAATTTTTAAAAGTTAATTATTATATTTATTTTTTCTTTTGCACTCAATTTACGTAAAATCCAACAAATAAACAATTTTAGATAAGTAAAGTAATTAATTTCTTAACTTTTGCGACATTCTGTATAATAATATTTGAAAAAGGAAAAATCAAATAATTAAATATTTAAAAAGAAATTTTTCTCATTTATATTTTAAAAAAAATTTTGTTATAGATTTTGTTTTACTTAAAACAAAGATATAATATGGTTCGTTTTAAAATATCCATCTTAAAGAAATGTCTATTTCTATTCATTTTTTTACTTGGAAAATATGATTTTTTTGGTAACTTAATTAGATATAAAAGTAAAATATGGACTCTGTTAATTTTTTTAACTATAAACTTAATTAAAATAATATCGATCAATAATTTATCATTCTTATTATTTCATTGCATTAACAGAGTTTGTAAAATTTTGCATTTTAATTTAAAATTTTTAAAAGAAATAGCCAGTTGTACACAAAATGAAATGACGATTTGGAATAACCAAGATTCGAAGAAATTTTTCCTAGGATCTTGTATTATTTATATGGGCCATAATTTGTATACAGGTCTTAATAATGGGACTTTGATGAAATGGAATTTTTTCAATCAAACTCTTAATGCTGAATATATCGGTTTTCTAAATGAGATAATAGCCATTGAAGAAATTGAAAACCAAACTTTGGCTTTTGGCTTAAAAAATAAAATTTTTTTATGGAATCTAACTAACAATGCTAAAATAAACGAAATAAACTTACCAGACATGTTGGTGACATTTAAGGTATCCTACAATAAGTCTATTTTAGTTTGTCTTGTTAAAAATGAAAATAAACATAAAAGTTGGGACAAATCTTCAATCAGATTATTCAATATTGACAAAAAAACATCTACAGATGTCGTAAAAAACCAACAAATATGGTGTTTTGAGATATTAAATGATAATTTTATTGCCTACTGTCACAAAAAGAGTATAGTAATATTCGATTTGAACAAATATAAAGTGGTTAATGAAACTCAAGTAAAACATCAGATATGGAGTATAAAATATTTAAATAGTAGTTTATTTGCATGTGCTTTTCCAGATGGCAAGGTAGAAATTTGGAATATAACATCCAAATCTTTGACTAAGGAACTAAAAAGCTCGGGCGCTCATTTTTCTAAGCCCAAATTGGAAAAATCGGGAAATTTATTAGGCTTAAGCTTCAGCAACAAAATTCATGTATGGAATTTAGATAATAGTCAAAGAATTGCCAAATTAAAACACGATTATGATGTCAATTCATTTAGTTTTATTAATTGTAATATTTATTTTTCAAGATTTAAATATTAAATAATTTTTCAAGATAGTTCAAATTTTGAATATAATATCACTGATTCAGAATCTTTTGAACATGAAACTTTGGCACTGAGTGACCTACCATCAGATTCAATAGTGCTCATGTTAAATTATGAAACTGATGTTCATGATTGTCTTTCGAATTGTTCACATAGAGGTTCATGTGTCTTAACAAAGGCAAATAAATTCTCTTGTCAATGCGCTGCTGATTTTGGTGGACGATATTGTGAAATCGATTTGAGATCATGCTCTTCTAATCCATGCCTTAACAATGGAACATGTCTAGAGACAGTAGATAAATCTTCAGTGAATTCAAGGAGATCATATGAATGTAATTGTAGCTTAAATTATTATGGTAAAAATTGCCAATTTGATAAAAATGTCTGTCAAAATGAAAAATGTTCATTACATGGTATATGTGTACCAGTTAACTTTGAACCAAAGTGTAAATGCTTCTCACTATATGAAGGTGAAAAATGTGAAATTGAAAAACAAGAAAAAAAGTACATCGATGGAATAAAAAAAACGACAAATTACATAGCAATTATAATTTTGATATTATTCTTTTTGGTATGTATTCTGATTGATTTGAGTAATATATTTTGTAGAAAACATTTTAAAAAAATGAAGAAACCACAAAAATATAGATTTGTGTATGTAAATTAGAGATTTAATTTCGTATTTATAAAATGATATAAACATTTATTTATAAATAATATTAACTTTATTTTTTACTAATTTTCATTTGACTTTTTATTACTTAGAAAATTTAAAAATATTCTTCAAGTCAGAAAAATAGGCCCAGATTGGCCATAAACAAAGATACTGGAAGAACAAAAAAGAAATTAAAATTTGAATATTTTTTAATAAAATTTTTAAATTTTTTTTCAAATTTCTAAAAATATCTTGGAATATAGTACCATTAGTAATCGGCAACTTAAAATGTAATTGGAATCGTTTTTTATCTCTTTATTTACAAGGTTAATTAATTAATCTTATCATGAAGACCGATTAACGCATCATTTATTTAAATATAAAATGGTTTTTAAAAAAATTAGAAAATTTGTTTATAAAAATATTTAAAAATGTAAAACATTGAAATATTTTAATAAAATTTTTTGAATTTTCCTAAAAAATCTGAGAAAAATCATTTTTCAGTCAGCCATCTTAACTTAACCGGACGACTTTTCTGTCCGAATTAATTTTTCCGTAATTTCAATTATTCGGAAAAATGTCAAATATAAAAGGATAAAAATTTTCTAGATTTTAGTTAAATTACAGTCATAAATGTAATAAAAAACAATTTAGAATTAACTCATCAATATTTGATCTAATTAAATTATTAAAATGCATCTCAGATAGTCTTTCTTTAACATTAGATAACAATTCAAAATTTTTTTATTTCGTTTTACTTTTTTCGGAAGAGGGAAAAGACATAATTGTTTTTTTATCTTCTAATAAAAGTTCTTATTTTTTCGTTTTAAAAATCCGTACTAAAGATTCCCAATTACCAAAAGTTTTTATTATTAAAAGCCTATTAAAGAGGCAGGGACTATGAAATTCTGTCCGAGTACCAAATTTTCCGACTATAAACGTTCCGAATAAAAGAACGTCGACAGTAATACTTTTAAATATTGAATGCTTGAATTTGTTAACTAAACTAATTTAGATGTCTTTATTAAATAATATGTATTAAAACTTTGTTAATGTTTTTTGCTAGTAATCTATAAATAAAACTTTTAAATTTAATCCGAACAATTTTTTTCCTGATTATTGTTATCGTGTAAACTTGATAGTCCGATCTAATTCTTTCAATGCTTGTTCCTTTAAGATACATTTTTTTACAAATTTTTTGTCCCTTTATTTTTATGTGAATGGTAAATCCGTGACCAAGCTGGAAAGCCTTGATGCTACCAAAGCTTTTGATAAGTTATGACGTGAAGGTTTATTCAAAAAGCTTTATGGAAAAATTGCTATCAAGATATGGAGACTATTGGTGTTATACTATAAGGTATCGAAAATTATAGTCAATGTTTGTCATAGCAAACATATATGAGACCACACAAAGTGTGAAACATTCTATCACCTTATTTAACTATTTTATAAATGGTCCATTGGAAGAATGTCAGGCCTTAAATATGGATGCCAGAGTTGGTGAACATAATCTCTATGTAATTGATTACTGTGATGATATCATGTTGATGGCTTCAAAGAGTAACGATATGAATCAATTGTTGCAAGTGTGTCATATTAATGCGACAGAATGGAAAATGCTGCATATTGGCAAAGTGAAACTTGAAAAACTCAATATCAGACAGAACAGATTAATTAAAAAGTCCATTGGTATCTCAAAATATGGTAAAACGTGTCCAATTTTCAAAATTCTCAATATTGACTCAGTACAAGAACTTTCAAAGATTCACTAAGAGCTCAAGTCTTTATACAAAGTAAAAAATATTGAATTCAAACAAGGACCGAAAAAATGGTAAATGATTATATGGTAAGTATTTTTAAAGTTTTTTTCAATCAAAAATAAAACTATTGTAACATTAATAAATTTTTGAGTGGTAAAAAAAATTCTAAATTAAATCAAAAAAAATTTTTTTTCACATTATATTAATTTAATAACGATTAAGTTGATTTCTTTGGTCTACCAGACTTCGTTTTTACATATTTTTAAACATTCTATTGATTCGAAATTATTTAAAAATAATATTTAGATAAAAAACTAAAAAAATAATTTATCTGACTTAAAATTAAAAACACAATTTTCCTATTTTATCATTTTATGTATTTAACACAAAAATTTTGTGCGGAAACATTAATCTTAATTTTCTAGAAAATTTTGTGCTGAGAAGATTTTTGTTTGTGTGTGTCAGATTTCTTTTGTGTGGATCAGATTTTTCATTGTGGGGACATAATATTCTCTTTTTTCAAATATACTGGACAACTAGAGTTTCTTTAATTGAATAAGTAAAAAATAAATTTTTTTTGTACACTACAATTTAAAACTAAATTGTTTGCATTTTGTTCCTCTCCTCTTCCCTTCTTCTTCATTACCTCTTCCTGCACTCTTCCTTTCTTTTCCTTGGAGATTTTTTCGATATTTTTATTTTCTCAATAGTTTGAGTGTTAAGATTTCATTAGATTTCCGATTAATGAGAGGGAGATCACATTATACTTTAAAGGTTTTAAGTCTTGTGAGTTGAAAAATTTGATAATTGAAGACAAAGTATTTGATAATTTTGAAGTTAAGAACCTGAAGGTAATATTATTTTATTATCTACATATCTGATTGTTTTAATTAAGCGTCTGTTTAATGAATGACCCATTTCAAATAATTTGACATCAGAACAGTCAACTATGAAGACATTTTACTTACTAATAAAAATTAATTAAATTATCTCTTTTCTCAAAAAGAAGAAGAAGAGGTGAGGAATAAAATCGTACAAGTTAGTTTTAAATTGTACTGTAATTTGTTAAATTAAATATTTTTTAAAATAGGAATAAATAAAAAAACTTAAAAAATTGAGACAAATTCTTCATTTATTTATATCCTCTATTTTAATAATTTTTCGAAATTTTTACTTTCATGTTTCAGTTAAATTTAATGACATTGCTTTTTTAGATACTTAAGGTAACCTTTGTAAATCTCTAATTGGAAGATTAGCCTTTTCCCTGTCTTAACTCTCTTTCAGAAACTAATCTTCCAGAATCAAAAGACTAGAAGTAATCCAAAATTCAGCAGTCCGTTCTTTACTAAAACTGATAAAAAACTTAAACTACTGACAGTGTCAAATCGACTCCTTGAGTTGAGTGAGAGATATGTTAGGGCAGGACTGAGCCATTCTGTTCCATTGGTCGTCAGACTGGTGGAAGAATATCGAATCAAGATTTATTGAGTACCTGCACAAATTATATAACTGCTACCTAGCTATCACATAAAATTATTTGGCAAAAAAATAAAGTTATATGTACACAAGTGCGTAAAATTGCCATGTTAAGAAATTTGGTAAGAATTTATTTTTAGATAAAATAAAATTTAGAAAAAAAATTTTTACTTGAGAAAAGAAATTAATGAAAAAAATTTAAATTAATTAAATAAACCCAAACTCACTATTTTTAACTATACTTTAAATTAATTAGACTTTTATATTATTAGAACTTGTAAGATTAAAAATCCAATTTAATTTTGAATAATTGTTTATTATTATTTTTTGCTCTATCAACGTCATTTTTTTTGAAAAATATTAATTTTTAAAAAATGGTTAATTATGGACTGAGTGTATTTTTGATGAATTCAAGAAAAACCTTACTGAATTTTTTTTTTATTTAAGAAAGCTAAATTAAAAATAAAAATCCTTTTTTATAAAAAAAGAAAAATGATGAAGAAGAGGTGAGGAATAAAAGCGTTAATTTTAAATTGAAATGTACGATTCTCCCATCTATTTAATCAAATACAGATTAAATATAGGGTCCATAAGAAATGTCTGTAAATTTAATGGTAAAAGTCTTTGTACAAGCAATAAAAATATTAATTAAAAAATTATTTTCATCATTTTATTAAACATATTCATTCAATTTAAGCAATAAAAACAAAAAGAATACAAAACCGAATGTCAAACTCAGTACTAAAAAAAACAACTCATTTAGCATAAAAATATTTACAAGACTAAAAATTAGACTTCCTATCGATTTCCTAAATATAATTAAATTTTAGATTATTTAATTTATAAAATTTTTTGCAGTCTTACCAATAAAAATAGTTTGAAAAACTAATTGAAGAGCTCATCATGAAGAGATAAGCATACAAGACACACACATGTATTTCCAAGAGTGTGAGCTCAACTTGTAACATAGCTTTAAAAAATTTAAAGTTAAAATTTCAACTTTTTTAATTAGGGCTTACTTTGGTAAAAATAGAATAAAAAGTTATTGACTATTTCACAGTCTTTTAGAACAGCAATAAGAAAATAAGTCAAGTAATTTAATAGAATAGCCAAAATTGATAAGAAATTTAGGGATAAAAATCTGGATACAATCACAAAAATGACCAAGCCGGACAATGTAAAAAGACATCTAATAAATGCAGAGTGTAAAGCTATCGAATTGTCTATCGAAGCTGTAAGCGTTTTTTCCATAAAAGCATTCAATCCACCTAAATAGATAGTTACTGGTACAATTAGAAGTTGTTGTTTGTCCTTCAGCTGGATCCAGTTGGCAAAAAAATACTTTATTTGGCGCTCTTGTAAATCAACATAGTTGTCCATCAATAAGGCAGATAACAAAAATACAGCCCCTGTTACCAACATCATCAAGACGTTTAAAGAAATCCATGAATTGGTTAATAATAAAATTTCACAATAAATTAATTTATTCCAAACAAAACCTTAACAATTAAAATTAAATTTTTTTTTATTTTTTTTAAATTCTAATTAAATTTTACTAGTTAAATTGAGAGAAAAAAAAGATGAATAGAACAAAAAAAGTATTTTCAAATCGGACTCATAAGAGTGTCTCGAGTAAATTGTACTTATTTGCTTCACATATACTAATGATGCTATAAAAAGCGTATTTCCAAGTACTTAATATTTAATTTTATAATAAATTGTGTGTCCAAAATTAAATTTCTCCTTACTTTGATTTAAAATTAGAGCTAAAAATAAAAATTTTAAGTTTTGTTTTTATGACTAAAGGCCCTCAGATCAGAAAAAATAAATTTTAAATAATCTTAGTACATCTGAAAGTCTTGGGATCGCACATCTTACCAATTAGAGCAAAGCTATTCGAATTCACCATATTGGCTGCATGGGATATTATATAAGAAGCTAATGAGATAAGAATGGCGTATTTTGGGCTGAATTTTGAGATCAAAATCTGAGGCACTGCAATTGTGCTGAGAAAAAGAAGAAGAAAATTGATCATGATTATAAAAGTGTGACCAATTTTCACATCGGGCAATGCTTTTTGTGCAAGTTGGGAAATCTTTATTGAGGTTTCACTTTGACCTGAGTCTGTCTTCAAACTTAGGAGCAAAGTTGAGCATAATGATACCACAATCAAATTTCTAATGATCTTCCTCTTGGAATATTTCCACGATGATACTTCTCTGAGAGATTGATCTTGATACAAATCTTGCTCGGAGACGCCATAGCTAGAAATGGCCGTATCGGCTCGAACTAATATCTCAATATCCATCATTTTAGCTTTAATTTTAAATTAAAAAAATTATGATTATGTAAACAGATGTATCAAGGGTTTTTTTTAAATCCAAACTAGCTATTATACTCCTTGGATTTTTTTAAAGCTAAAAATAGTTTGGATGCCAATTTTATCCACGCTTAGTTTTGGATTTATAAGCTATTTTATTCAAAACTAAGCATTCAAAATTGCTCTTAATTAGATTGTATTCGATTATGAGCGGAAATATTACTTAGATTAATTTTAAATTATTTTATAAAATTGTACTAGTTAAACATTTTGTTCAATTTTTTAAGAATAAAATTTCGTTTATACGGTTTAATTTTATTTATAGTCTCTAATTAAAAATTGTCTCTTTGGCATTGTCGAAAAAAGAACTATTTTTTTAAGCTTATTTTTTAGGAAAGAAATTCGTCAAAACAAATTGATGTTTTTTAAACATCAGGTAAGAAAATTGAGTAAATTTTGTAAAAGATTTAAGTGCCTATTCAAGTCCATAAATCTTATTTATAAATAAATTCAAATAATAATTAAAATTGTGCCAAGATTTGGCAGACCCAATGTTTCAACTGGCAGAATATATGCCATTAAGTCCAAGACATCATTACATGCTCTAACACAATTGAATGTTTTCAAATGGCATAAATGATCAGCTTCTTTGGTTCTGGAAAAAAAAATACTAAAATCGAAATTTGTTCAAAAATCAAGATTAGCGAAATATTAAAAAGACAAATAAAAAAATTGTATCTCTATGAGTGGAATGATGGAGCAAGATTAAATTAGCAAAACTAATATTTAGTGACCAAATAAACACTTTAGTAAAAGATGAAAAAAAAAAATCAAACAAACATGCTAGGTTTAATAAATTCAAAAAGCAGACCATTCTTTCAGATATCAGATCATACAAAACTTAATTATTTTATTTGATTATTTCATTTTAAATTTTAAATTTAAACAATCAGAAAACTTAAAAGATTTTTTTAATAAAACATCTTTCTTTCAGTTTGGTTTTTTATTTTTATTTAATAACCCATATTTTAGGTGGAAAATTTGGACCGCCAAAAAGGGAGATGGTTGCCGGGGTCAGCGGATACGGTCACGGTTTTCAAAAATTTTTGCTGCATTGATGTCCACTTGTACGTATTCCTAGATTATTAATTTATATCTTTTTTTTCAAATTTGGCAAAATCAGTTGAATGAACCACTTTCCATAGAATCAAATTTTTTATTTGTTTTCAAATTTGAATATTGAAATTAAAGAGTATAAAAAATTTTATGAACTATAAAAGGAACTTTTAGATAACTTGAAGCAATCTTTGATTATTAAAAGAAAAAGAATTAATATATCATTCTCGCTAATTTATTGAAACAATCTAAAATCATTAATTATCATTAAAACTTTTTTTTATTAATACCATTTTTTTAGTGGAAAAAAAAACTGATTAGTTGGTAAAAACTTAAATAGGATTTTTTTGTGTTAATATTGTTTACCATTCAATTGTAAGAATCCTAAATTAAGTTGAAATAATGTAAATTAGAGCAAAGTTTATGAAAGTGTAGTTTTTGTTATATAGATTGGTATAACACCTTAACATACTTTGAATATCATTGTTTATCAGCTTAATTATTTAGACAATATCCTGTTACAAGTAAAAGTTGGGAGCTTTTATATTTCACTGAATAAACACTGTAGAGTAAATAATGTGGAAAACTTAATTGGTCTAACCATCAGTATTTAAAAAACTCTCCGAGGAGTTAAAGTACAACCAAATTTGGCAAAGCTAGAACTTTTATGAATGTTAGACCCATCATCTCAAGATTACATGGGTCTGAAAATTTCTACCAAAGATTTCTGAGTGCTGAATATTGCACAATACTTGGATTTGATTTAGCATGTTATGCTAAACATGTTTCTGTAATGTTAAATTTTTTGATTAAAAATTGAAATAATTATATTTGAGAATGATCATAAAATTTTATTTATTTAGAACTAATTTTCAAAAAAATTTACTTAGTTTGTTAAAAAGAAGCGACTTTCTCTACATCATTCAAAATTCTAAATTATTCTATAATTATTTTGTTAAATGAATTAAAAATTAAAACGAAAATCTAAATTTAACTAATTTGCGTCAATTTAAAAAACATAAAAATATAATTTAGAATCTTAAATGCATCTTTTATTTTTATTATATTCTAGATTTATGACATAAAAAGATATTTAAATAAATAATAATAATTTAAACAAAAATTGATGTATTTTTTCAATCTGCACCGTATTCACCTCGTGACTCTTCAATGTAGTCTTCAATACAAATTTTCAATTTTAGAACATAGAGAGGGCTTAAAACCTTCTTTTGATTTGATTTTGGAAAAATATTCTCTTGCCAAATATAAAGTCCCTAGTTCATTTACTTAATAAAAAAAATTAAATTTCATTCTTTTTTTTTTAAACTTAAATTATGCATTTCTCATTTTTTCTGCAATAATTTTCTCAAATAAATCACCGGTTTTCATAATGTTTACTTGCATTTTTGTGATTAAAATTTCAATTCTAATTTAAAATTTTAGCTTATTTTACTTTATCTTTAATGAACGCAATTATAGCGCTATGTCACTTTTGCGACCACCATGGACCAACCACCTTGTTTTGTACGCAGGCGTTCAAATACTCGGATTATCAGTCCATGAATGCAAATAAGTTGAATGAAAGAATTGGAATTTTGCTCGATTCGGCACCACCTGACGCCCAGTCGCCGGATCTGAGTGATCACGAGAACAGAATTTTGACCAACAACGCTTCATTATCTTCCACAGAAGCAGCCCAGTCTTCCTCCAAATGCAAAGCATGCCAGGCCTTTGACAAAAATTTTCACCACTACATCAGTTATGACAACTCGACCAATGTTCCCAATTCTCCGAACCAAATTTGCTATTTGAGCCAGTCGAGCCCCAATGTTTCAGAGGTGTTCGCGCTGGTGCGCAAGGCATGTCTCAGAACTCTGCACTGTGAAGTTTTCGAGGACCCGATTTTTTTCGATGATGACAAAAATGGAAGCGTCATTGGCTACGAGTTCATAATTAAAGACATCGAGGGCCGTGGATGGCAAAGGTCCTACTCATTGATCATCATAATGAAAGACCGGATCTATTTGCAGCATTTGTGGTCATTTTTGTCCAAACAGATGGCCATAATAGCTTCCAATCTAAAAGAACATGCTGAAAAAAAATTTCAAAAAGATCTTTTCGAGCGAGGTCTGTCTCCAACAGGCTCCAACCCGAGTCAAATTTTGAGCTTTAAAAAAGCCAGCAAGCAAGTCCGAGGCCTTATTCAGCTCACTGACGATCCGCTCATATTTGCCAAATTGCACATGTGGTTTACTTGGATACTTAGAATGTGCTCGTGCCAAATTAGCGAGGAGTTTATGAGTGGGCCATTAAGTGAGGACTTGCAGATAAAATGCGAAAGAGAAAAACTTAGAGAGCTGTCCATAGACGAAAATGAATCTCAAAAGTTCGGTCTGCTCATGATTGACATGTTTCCAAAGGATCCATTTGTAAACACAGATTCAAAACCTTTACTTCAAATAGACCCAAATGATGATTTGAATAAAATTCTATGTGATCTCATTACAATAGAGAATCTTAGACAACTTTATAGAGTAAGTTTTTGGCTTTTTAATTCAGCTAGTTTAAGTCTGCCGTCATTTATAAGCGCAGTTAAAATAACAAATTAAAAATCCAATTTAATTTTGAATAATTGTTTAGTATTATTTTTTGCTCTATCAACGTCATTTTTTTGAAAAAAATTAATTTTTAAAAAATGGTTAATTATGGACTGAGTGTATTTTTGATGAATTCAAGAAAAACCTTACTGATTTTTTTTTATTTAAGAAAGCTAAATTAAAAATAAAAATCCTTTTTTATAAAAAAAGAAAAATGATCTTAAGTTAGTATTTTTTTTGAATGAATCTTGTCTAAATCTAAATCAAGAATTTCAAAATTACAGGTGAAAATGAAAGCCTTAAATCTTAAAAATCTTACAAGTTCTAATAATATAAAAGTCTAATTAATTTAAAGTATAGTTAAAAATAGTGAGTTTGGGTTTATTTAATTAATTTAAATTTTTTTCATTAATTTCTTTTCTCAAGTAAAAATTTTTTTTCTAAATTTTATTTTATCTAAAAATAAATTCTTACCAAATTTCTTAACATGGCAATTTTACGCACTTGTGTACATATAACTTTATTTTTTTGCCAAATAATTTTATGTGATAGCTAGGTAGCAGTTATATAATTTGTGCAGGTACTCAATAAATCTTGATTCGATATTCTTCCACCAGTCTGACGACCAATGGAACAGAATGGCTCAGTCCTGCCCTAACATATCTCTCACTCAACTCAAGGAGTCGATTTGACACTGTCAGTAGTTTAAGTTTTTTATCAGTTTTAGTAAAGAACGGACTGCTGAATTTTGGATTACTTCTAGTCTTTTGATTCTGGAAGATTAGTTTCTGAAAGAGAGTTAAGACAGGGAAAAGGCTAATCTTCCAATTAGAGATTTACAAAGGTTACCTTAAGTATCTAAAAAAGCAATGTCATTAAATTTAACTGAAACATGAAAGTAAAAATTTCGAAAAATTATTAAAATAGAGGATATAAATAAATGAAGAATTTGTCTCAATTTTTTAAGTTTTTTTATTTATTCCTATTTTAAAAAATATTTAATCTAACAAATTACAGTACAATTTAAAACTAACTTGTACGCTTGTACGCCTCACCTCTTCTTCTTCTCCTTATTCCTTTGCTTATCTCCCTCTTTTTAAGAAAAGAACAGAGATAATTTAATTAATTTTTATTAGTAAGCAAAATGTTCTGATGTATTTGAATTATTTGAAATGGGTCATTCATTAAAACAGACGCTTAATTAAAACAATCAGATATGTAGATAATAAAATAATATTACCTTCAGGTTCTTAACTTCAAAATTAGCAAATATTTTGTCTTCAATTATCAAATTTTTCTCACAAGACTTAACCTTTAAAGTATAATGTGATTTCCCTCTCATTAATCGGGAATCGAATGAAATCTTAACACTCAAACACCGGAGGAGTTTTTTCGGAAAAAAATATTGAGAAAATCTTCAAGGAAAAGAAAGGAAGAGAGCAGGAAGAGGTAATGAAGAAGATGGGAAGAGGAGAGGAACAAAATGCATACAAGTTAGTTTTAAATTGTACTGTAGTATATGCACTAGCAAGATAAATTGCCAGAAACTTTGCTTTATCTATCAGGGTGGTAAGCGACCGATGTTTATGATTGATAATGAATAGTAACTTGAAGGATCTCTCTGATATAATTTACAAGCTGATCTTCTTTCTTCAATTTTCTTGGAACAATTTGAGGCCTGTTATTAGAGATACTTGTTTCAACCAATATGCGAGTTTATAAATATGAATTAATTATACAATATACCTACTTTATAGCTTTCTAACCATATTCTAAATATGAAATATAAATCTAAATATAAAATTATTTTTTAGACAACTGATGAATAAAGAAATCTTAATTTTTTTTTTTAAATTCAAACTTTTTTAAAAAATCCTTTTTATTGTTTTGAAATATTTAAATCAAGTTTTTGGAGCTTTTTTATAATCTCAAGGATCTAGATAGCTAATTTTCTGTAACTTAAACAAATAAAAAGATACTAAAACCGAAATAAAATAAAAATAATATCTATTTAATTGAATTTAGACCTAATTTTAAAGACGTTGAAAGTGTAAAATTTCTTAATTGGCGGTTTGAAACTTTATAAAAAATTAAAAAAGTTAGCAAATGTAGATAAATTTCATCAAATAGCTTACAATGTAATTATCGGAAATCAAGTAATAGTTCGTGGTAAGCACAGACATTTGGTCGAATCAGTGGTGCGCGTTCTTGAAGTAATTTAAGCTTGTCTATTAATTAACATAGATTAAATTAAAGCAAATGTTTTTCAAGAGTCTGATACCACTTGGTTGTTGTAAATCAGTTTACTTTTCAAATAAATACCTAAAATCATATGAATGCAAACTTCTTGGTCTAGGTGACCAAGTTTCTTTGTTCAAAGATGTTAGTAAAGATGTGAATTATGTCCTTGATGATTTGAACGAGTTCATTTTGGTTGATTTGTCGGTGGATTCCGAGCTCAAAGTAGACCCATCAAGCTTGCAGATTAATTTTGAAAATATCAATAATCAAAATTTGACTGAATATATTGATTATAAAATTAATTTTGACCTAATGACTAATGTAAAACACACAACTCAGGGTAAATATTAATTCAAAAATTTTAGTAAAACATAATTCTAGTTAAATCTTTTCCAAAGTTCCAAGCATACAAACTAAAATAGAATCTTATCTATCAAACGAAAGCTTAGATGATGAAAGCGTAATGTCTTTGATAAAATTGGCCAAAGAAGAATGGCTCAAGTAAGATAATTAGCTTTTATAATACCATGAAAAATAATCTGCCAACAAAAATAAGTTAAATTTAGGTATTAATAAAATGCTTTAATATTTAGACCAAGATTTTTTCTTTGGTTTTTTAAAAATTGTTTGTATTCATGTGGTAATTAAAGAAAGAAAGTTGGTTTTATTTAATTTAGTTTTTAGATAATCTTATGGCACTAATTACTAGATTACGTCTGCCTAGAGAGCTGACCTAATATTGGTTCATACTTTTTCTTGGATGGTCAATTTTGAAACTACTCAAATTTTAGTAGAATCGGCCATTACAGGGTTTTGTGAAATTTAGTACAAAAGAACAGAACAAAATGTTAAAATTTTTTATAACTTTTTCTCTAAAGATCAAAAGCAAGCTCTGTAATTTGCATTATTAAGATCATTTTGGTAAAACTGTGCAAATTTAACATTTTTAGAAATTGACAAATTTGGCTGTAGTGCACTTTGCAGAGGTCTTGCACACAATTAGCAGACTTTAAGTTTCGATGCAACTTTGTATGTTGCACTATGTTGCATTTACAGAGTTGGCTTTTGATCTTTGGAAAAAAAGTTAAAGCCGTTTAAAGCATTAATTTTTGTTGTATTTTTTTATTTTGTACCAAATTTCAGCGCCACGCTAATGGTTTTTTTGTTTTAAAATTTAATTACTAATTTTTTATGCTTTTTTAAAATGATTTTCATATTCTAATTAAAATATAAAATTCTTTGTTTGTATCAAAAAGTCACGGATGATATAATCAAATAATTTATATTTATTAGATCTAAAATAAATATTTTTGTTTCAAAAAAAATCGTATAATTAATTTCATTTCGATTTGAAAGTGTAGACTATTCTTTCATTTATAGCTTCTTAATTTCAAACAATTTTTTTGGCATAATTAAAAAAATCTTTGTTAATAAATTATGAGGGACATTTGGCAAACAAAAACTTTTAAAGCTGAATACATGTCGAACCAATTGGGACCTGCTTGAATAAGTTAAATTAAATCAAGAAATAAATAACATAAAGATTATTTTTCGTAGAATTTACTTAATTTACTTAATTTTTAAAACAAAAAAGTCCAAAATTAAAATTTTTGTTTTAGCAAAACGAAGGTTTTTTACAAGTATCTGTTGAGTCCAAATATAAACAATTCAGTTAGTATTGACTCGGTTCTTAGTATGCTTAACTTGGGCAGAAATGACGAATTGGCTCTTAAGTATTGGCAAGCCGGTTTAAGCCAAGAATGCAAAATGCAAATTAGATCTTCCTAATAAAAGTGTAAACGATCTATCAAGAATCGTTTGTAATCTAGTCTTTTTTTTAACTCAATTTTTTGTCGCATTTTTTATTTTTGAGTTTTATTTTATTTTTTTACAATTTTTATGTACTTTTCAATAATTATTTTTAAGGAAATTATTTAAACTAGAAACATTGGTAACATTTGGCTAAAATTTAAACTTAAAATTATTTTTATGACAAAGATTAAAAGTTTAAAAGAGAGACTTTTATGTTTTTGTGCCTTATCATTTTGAATACAAATTTTATTTCAAATAATTTTAACAATTTTATGTCGAATTGGCAATATGTGAATCTGAACATTCCATTTTCTTTCCACTCCTAAATAAAGTTAGCTCCTGATTATGGTAAACTTTTTGATGTTTGAAAAAGCGACTAAAAAAGTCCATAACTAACTCTAACCAAAACTGCTTGAAAATCTCTAATCTTTTTTATCTTAATTTTTAAAAACTTTTATTTTTGTTTCTCATTCCAAACAATAAACGATTGATCTTTTTTTATCATTAGATAGCTAAACATAAATTAATATTTTTAAGAGTAATTGATTTTTTGAAAACTTGAAAATTTAATTAGAAAAATTTATCTATTAAGTTTTGAATAATTCATGTCTAGTTTCTAACTAGTGAGAGAGCTGAACGAAAAGGACCTTATCATCATCATGCAAATATTCTAAGAGTTTAACTTTTTCTATCTAGTTTTAATTTTTAAATTTAATATTTTTAAAAGAACTAGAGAATTTCAAATCTTTGCCAAAATATTTTTATTTATTTGGTGAATATTTGAAAACTTTTTCTAAAGAAGAGTTTACCTCGGTGTTATGTAAGATCAATTTGATTTAGAAAAAGGGTTACCCTCTTGAATAGGAAAAGAAAATATTATTTTAGGTAAATACAAAAAACATACTCAATATTTTAATTTAGTGACTTGAAAAGATTAAAAGAAATTTATTTTTTTAGCTAATATTGACCATTAACTTAACATTTGAGAATTAATCTCGCAATAATCTTTATCTTTACAACTGTAAGACTTTTTTTGATATTTAGAATTAAAAACAAAATAAATTACAATCAATATTATTCGATTTTGGCATCCAATTAATTACTCTAACCAAAAATTAGGCAAAAAAAATATTTTAGCAAAAAGCTACAAAATAGTGAATTCGCTGACAGGTAACATTTTTTAAACTCAATTATATTTTAGAACAAATATTTTTATTTTATTTTTAGAAAAAAAAAACAAGAACTGGTTACCATAAATCACGTTTTAAAAATAAATAAAAATTTGTCATAAAATTATGCAAGTAAATAAAAAAACTCAAGGATTTTGTCATATGATAAATTAATGATAGAAAATTTTATTTAAAAGGGACTTAGAAAAAATCTAATTTTGTTGATTAATGCAAATTTCAAATTAAGATAAAAAACGCTTGAAATAATAGAAGTCTAATCAATCAAAAATATTCACGAATTAAAAAGAATTTTTTTATTGATTTAACTAATAATCTACATTTGTCCAAATAAAGCATTTACAATAACTTTAAAAAATATTTATAAGCAAATTTTCTTAATCTTAAATTGGTAAATTAATTTAAATTTAAGCCTTAATTTTGAATGTTAAATAGAATTCAAGAAAAATATATAAAATTATTTTTAAATATAGTATTTGAATATAAGAAAAAACTAATTTTAGTCTTTTGTTGACAAATATAAGCTAATCAACTCTCAAAAAAATAATATAGATATTATTTAAATGGCTAAAGAAAACCAGTTTCAAGAGGATGATATGAATAATTTTTTTAATATAAGTTTATCATTAGGGAAATTCTCGTGATTTTTTATCAATTAAAACAAAAAAAAATATTTTAATAAGTACCGTAAATTTTTTTAGAATTCATAAAAACATTTTATGGAAATAAAACAGCATAGTTAATTAAATAGTTTCTATGGTTTTTAATAATTCGAATTTCGATCAATTTTTTTTAATTTCTATCTGAATAGCCAAAATGAAAAAAATTCCATTTGTCCTTATTTGCTTGATAGTGGCATATATAGCTGCAATAAGCTTGGTATCGGTTCTTAACTCAATTATCTTCAAAAATTATGTCAAACCAGAGATAGACAACGAACGTATATTGCTAAAAAACTCGTTGTTCAATGAGTTTTCAGCCCTTAAAACCAAATTAGAAGATTTAGATAAAAAAATTCAGCTCAATGAATCACCACAAGATAATAAGATAGACCAGCAAAAAAGTGAAAATGACAAATTACCGGTTTCACATGATTTTCTCTCAAGATATAAATTTTTCTTAGACTGCAAAAAAAATCTCAATCCATGGACACCCAATGCAACCATGCCGGAGTATAACTCGGCTTCATATAACAATCCAGCACCTAATTCGACTCACCAAGAACGCATTATTCGAGCAGTTCTGGTTTATTTTCCAGTAAAAAAATTGTCTCATTTTCAGCACGAATTGAAATGGTTGTACCGTAGTTGGATTAATATGCAGACCTATGAACCAAAAAAATGGAGAACAGATTTGGTAATTTTTGTTGACAATGAGCACCCGGATATGGCCAAGTCGGACATTTTTTTCAATGAATTAAATTGTACATACAAAAACCAGCGAAATTCAGCTGACAATTTACCAATGTGTACTCTAATCAATTACAAAGCACTTGCTGACCGAAAACTACCACAGGATAAAAAAAATTTTGACTATGAGTTTTTATTAGATAAAGTAGACATCTTTTCAGACAAAAGCGAAGATCTAAAAGAGTTCTATTCTTTGCTAAACGCCAATTTGCTGGCATATAGTTATTTGGATTCGATCCTGATGGCGTTCGAGGGTTATCAATATTTCAAAAAAGCCGGATATGATTTTTTAATACGCAGCGATATGGATACTTTTTTGACACCAATGTTTGCCACATGGTTGCCGGTACATTGCAATAACTTTGTAGTGGGCGGCGGAGGCTACAGTTCTGAGTTTAATAGAAAGCGATTCAGGCGCATAGCTCAAAATTTAGGCCTAGCTTATCCTGATGCTGGTGGACTCGGGTCCACTTGGTTCTCGACTCCGGATCAGTTCAGACTGGTCTCATACCTGACTCTTTTTGGCATGGGCTATTTGGCCAATGAGGAGTTTTCTGAAACAGAGAGACAGGGAAAACTTGGTGTCTTGCTTTGGCCCGATTGGCATTACGGAGTGCTGCTTCTTTATGGGCAAAATATTGCTTTGAACCACCTAATAGGCACCAAGCAGCTATTTGTGGTCAAATTAAACGAATTAATTGATTATCCAACCGCTAACACTCAATCTGTTTTCGAAAAACTTCATTTGCATGTGTACCATGGTGAAGATCTATTTTCGAAATTTTTATTCTCAATAGGAAGGTATGACAATATGACAGTAAACGAAAATGACCAAAATGCCAATCAGGTAAAGTATTATGCTCTTAGAATGGCTCTGGAAAGCAAGCGATTATCTCCAAAAGAATTGCTAGATAAGCTAAAAAATGATGTCTTATACAACAAAAATTGATATATCCTATTTATTTTTTATTTTTATCACTGTTTTATTATATTTAAAATTTTTATAATAAATGTAAATTAAGCAATATATTTTTATGAATATGAATCTTCAGTTAAAAATTTACCCTTATAATTTTATTCGAAAATGATCACGACCAAGCATGACCAAAGCTATAGAGAAGTGTGCTTTTTATGGTCAGTATTGTGTTATTCAAAGAAAATGCTTATGCTTTTTAAATCAGGCAAATTTTACCGAACGTTCAGATCCAGAGATTAAAAGGAACTGTTATAATTGGTAGAATCAGATCTGACCATACGACCTCCAGATTTCAGCTATTTTAAATCTACTGCTCAAAATTAAAAGGGCGCATAAATTTAGTGGTACATGACGTCACGTAATTTATCGATTGAGAACAAGAAGACTTAGGTCGTGATTTGGATTAATCTGGCAACTAGAGTGTTGGAAGAGACTTTCTATTTTTGTTGCAATAGATGAGAAAAGGAAACTGAATATTAACTACAAATTTCGATTGTTTGATCATATGGAAAAGAAGCTATTGGATTCAACCAAAAAAATACTGCTGAGATAAACTGTCAGCAGCTGGTACTTCAAAGGGATGCTAAGTCTAATATTGCTAAAAGCGCAGTTTTTACCACATTTTTTACTACAATAAAACTTAAACTAATCACGGCCAGACATTCAGTTATCTCTTGAATCTTTTTGAAAGTAAATCAGAAAGAGAATAATTTTGTTGATAAGTTCTTTTTATAAAAATTTTTTTTTTCGAAAATAAAAAAAGATAAAAAGACCTGATTTTTTTAGAGAAAATTTTATGAAGATATTTTTTAAAAATTTTTTTTCTGTTAAAAAATAATATTTATTTATGAATAAAATCACGAAAGTTTGTTGTATAAATATTGGTAAGATATAAATGAAGAAAAGAGAAAGACAATTACATAATAATTATAAAAAAAGTTTTGATTTAATATATAAGGCGAAGAAATAGCTCAAATTGACACAGGAAATTTAAAAATGCTTTCGATTTAATTCTTAAAAATCTGTATTTATATCCTTGGAAAATAATTGATTTTATTCTAATTACTATTTTGGCAGATATTAATATAAAAAAATTCAAAAATAGTTTTGGAATTTTACTAAAATTTAAACAAAAACGTTTACATTAAATAAATTATTAGTGATTTTGTAAAATTTTTTATTTAAAAGAGAGAGTTAAATGATTTTCTTGATTTGAAAAATAAATTGGGAAAATATGGATTGATTTTAATTAATCAATTTTACTAGAAGATGTAGGAAAAAAGTTGAAAGAGATACATCAAATTTAAAAGGCCATTCGGGGCCTCTGGTGTCTTTGGCTTCATGCAAAGTTAAATTATGGACAAGATACTAATTTAAGATACTATTTGATATATTAATAGTTTATTTTATAAAGATTAAAGCTTTTGCATTTCTGTAATTACAAAATATAAAAAATTTTACGTGTAGATTTTTAATTGTTAGAAATTTTGCCAATAACTTGTCTGTGATTAAAATTGTTGGGAAAAATTTCGAAATTTTGCTGTGTATAAAGTCTCAAATTTTCTTATAAAATCCAAAAATATTCATATCCTTATTAAGAAAACATTCCCTATAGGTTTTTTTCTTAAAATAGAAATTCTTCACTGCTAGAAATAGCTAAAATTTTTTTATTTGTATAAAAAGATCAAAACAAGACTGGCTAATAACCATAATTTTTAAATAAAACAAAAAATGTCACTTCAATGGTGTATAGCAGCTGGATTTTTGTACAGCGAAATATTTTTTGTACTATTTTTGCTAGTGCCAATTATTTCACCAACTAAGTAAATTATAACAAAACAACAATTAATATTTTGTTTTTATTTTTTTCCATTTTTCAGATGGAAGGAAATTTTTAATTCAAGATTCATAAAAAGTGTTCGTCCAAAAGCAAATGTGTTTTTCAACTTTGTAATAGTTTGCCTAGTAATTTTGCTACTGGACGCCACCCGGGACATGATCAAGTACTCGGATATTGAAAAAAAATCCACGCTTGGCAAGCCAAAAGAAGGGTTTCTCAACATGGAAGCAGCAAAAGAGTTCAGATCACAAAGAAACTTGTACATTACTGGAATTTCCTTGTTCCTAATGTTTGTAATTCGCCGCATCGTAATCTTGTTGACCACTACTGCCGACTTGATTCAAGATTTGGATTTGACCAAACGAGACAATGTATCTCTGAAAAATGAGCTAACAACTGTGCTCGAGGCTAAGTTAAGGCTTACAAAGCTGGTACCAGAAGAACAAATTGACAAGAGCGACTTATCCAAAGGTGAGTTGAGTGACAGGGATGAAAAAGTTAGATCTAGATCAAAAACTAGAGTTAAAAAAGAAGAATGATTATTGTTTGATTGTTTTATTGATTTTAAAAATAAATAAAAATTAAAATAGAATTAAATGCTAAATTAGTCTAATCGATTGCTAAAATTTTGCCTGCTACCCTTTAAAGTATCATTTTTTGATAAAATTTCTTAAAAAAAACAAAGTTAGCTTAAGTTGATCAGCATGTCTCGCTAAAATTTAGATGATTCAAATAGGTAAAATTTCTTATTATAAATTAACAAATTTTATAATAAAATATATTAATTTTTTATTTAATTGTTCTTAATTTAAATACATACACAACGGTATGTAAACATCTATTTCTAAAATCTATTTATTTAGCGACACTGCTTTTTATTGAACAAAATTACTTAATATGGTCATAGATGGGCAAGTGAGATTGTAAAAAGTGTCCAAGACCAAGCTCTTTTTCTAAACTAACAAAATCTACATTTCGTTTGGCTTGTTTGGCTATTTTGAACAAGGTTTCTCCTTGCGAATAAGGAACAAATGTGTCATCTTTGGCATGCATGATTAAAATTTTCGAATTAATCTCAGTGATGCTTGAAAAGTTGGAAAAATTAAGAAAATTAATTAACAAGCTTTTTAGATATAAATACTGTTTATCGCTGTTGAAATAAATGCCACTTAATTCAAGGGCTTCATCAATTTTTTGCTGAATCCATCGGTTATTGTTGAATGCCAAAGACAAGTGATAGTCTTTACTGGCCCGACTGGCGTTCAAAATTGGCGCCTCAAGGATTACGCCATCCAATTTGCTTTTCATATTAGACAAAAGTTTTGATGCATGGCAAACAATTCTAGAAAAGTTTTCTCATTAAAAATATTTGATTATTTTCCCCCTTAATTTACGCAGTTCCCAAAGAATGTCCATAAAGGTAGATCTTGTTTTTGGGATTTTGTGCTGCCACTAACTTATACAAATCAAGTACATCGGAAACGACTGCTAATTCTGTAGGACTTCCACTAGAATCGCCATATCCCCTATAGTCCAATGCAAACACATGCACACCAAGCTTCACCAAGTTGGTACATAATTCTATTCTGTATGGAGATGCACGATCTCTATCGTTACCGTGTACGTAAATAAAAATTGGGTTTTTGTTTTCAGCTGATAGATAAGCTTTGAAGTGGTCTGTGTTGTAGCGTGACGAGTGTTTTGCTTGGTCATACGTGTGTCCATTAGGAATGTAATGCCATACGCCAATTTTGTTCCCATCATCAGTTTTAAAGTAGAAATTATGTACATTTTTTAGGCCATAGTCTTCTGGATGGGACAAGTTGGAAAATGGCCACTTAACTTGACAATTTTAAGTTATTATGCGGAAAAAAAAATAAGGATAAATTTACTATTATTCTGAAAGACCAGATTTGATGCAAATTCAGGATATGTATAGACCAAAACATGAATTAATGCATAAAGAAGGAAATATGAATAAAAAATAAACTTGATAGAACCAAATAAAAAACTCATTGGTAACTTGGGTATATTTTGTTTCTAAAATTTGAATATTGGTTTTTAGCTATTTATGTTTAAGTGATGTAAGTGCATTAATTTTTAAATGAAGAAAAAATTAGTACGCTTTCCAAATTGTTAAAAGCAAAATTAAACTTTGAAATTTATTTAAGATAAAAAAGTTTGCTTTAATTTGACAGTGATAATTAAAATAATTTCATGTTTAATTTAATTTAAAACATGGCAAGCTAAATGGTATTTTGATCGGTTAATTAAGGCCTTTTGTGGATTTGATCTACCCATTTCGAATTTTTTAATTATCTGATCAAAAAATGGCGAAAAGCTTCACATTTAAATGAGCAAAG
The DNA here is from genome assembly GCA_016802295.1 of Brachionus rotundiformis. Classification (NCBI taxonomy): domain Eukaryota; kingdom Metazoa; phylum Rotifera; class Eurotatoria; order Ploima; family Brachionidae; genus Brachionus; species Brachionus rotundiformis. The sequence goes on from JAESIW010000118.1 coordinate 491,046, forward strand.
TCTAATATTTCTCCATTTTTCCTTTTCCAAATTTCAAATTATGTATATTCGCTAATTAAGTATTTTTATTAAAAAACTTAAATTTGCAACAAAAGAATAGGTTTATTTTTAAATAAATGATACACTTATTGCTTTAAAAATTACTGAATGTTAAAAAGTACAACCTTTGTCGATTAATTTAACAATCAGTTCAAAACATAAGGGAAAATTGATTTTGAAGTAAATCGATAAGCAAAGATTTGAAGGTAATTTAAAAAGCTATATTACATATTCAAAAATAAAATATAAAATAAATATTTAAATCAGCATTTATTTAAAATGCATCTTAATGCAAAAAACGATTATTATCAATCAAATAAGATAAAGAGAAAATATGAAAATTTATTTTTAATAATAATCAAAGATTAAAAAATATTCTCATTTAAATTTATAAAAATTCTTTAAAGTTCATTGAAAAAAAAGTAAGACAATATATAAAAATCAAAGATTAAACACTTTTATATTATTTCTAAGATAAATAATTGAAAAATATAAGCAACAATAATAGTTTGAAAAAAATAAGACTTTACTATTGAATAAAAAATTAAAAACCATTTATATAATAAAATAAATATAGAAATAGAAGAAAAAGATTAAAATTTATCAAAAATGAAACTTTCGAATTCGATAATAACCCACAATACAAATGATATTTTCACAAAAAATCAATATAAATAACAAAAAAAAATAAAAAATTCAAAAATAAAAATGATAAAAATAATATTGACAGTATTTATCATTGCATTTACTGTAAATGCAGTACCAATTGAACAAAAAGATTTATTGGGCTCTGCATTGACTTTATTGGGTTTGGATCAAGTATGGTCCACCATCCAACAATTGGGCTCAGCCACTGTTGCACAAATGACTGCCATCGTCACACAATTATTGGTTGCCGGACAACAAGCATGGGAACAAGCTAAATTAATCTTTGCTCAATTGGTCAGTGATTTAACTAACCACGCCGGAGATGCTGTTCCACTTGTTTCACAAGCCATTGCTGAATTGAACGCTTTGTTAGGTGGTACTGGCAAAAGAGATTTATTGAGCTCTGCATTGACTTTATTGGGTTTGGATCAAGTATGGTCCACCATCCAACAATTGGGCTCAGCCACTGTTGCACAAATGACTGCCATCGTCACACAATTATTGGTTGCCGGACAGCAAGCATGGGAACAAGCTAAATTAATCTTTGCTCAATTGGTCAGTGATTTAACTAACCACGCCGGAGATGCTGTTCCACTTGTTTCACAAGCCATTGCTGAATTGAACGCTTTGCTTGCTGGTTAATTTTTTTTTCATAAATTTAATGGCAAAATAAATTTTTAATTATAAACTTATTTTATATAAATCATTTTCCAATTCAGATATGATGAATGATTATTTTTTCTTTAGATACGAAATTTTTTGTTTTTTAGGGATAATGACTTTTTATTTTTTACAAGTTCAAATTTTTTTTCAATTTCAAGGTTAACCAACAGGCCAGTGTCCTTGTCATAAAGAATGATTTAACGCTTTTTTTATTTAAGTAATAAAAAACATATTTTCCAAATGAAAAATTAATAAAAATTTTTATATAATTATTTAAAAAAGTCAAATATCGAAATATTCAAATTAAATTTTTTGAATTTTTCTCAAAATCTGATAAAATCAAATTGATATTTTTGAAAATTGAATGCTTAAATGTAGTAATGTTCAAAATTGATATTTTTGAAAATTGAATGCTTAAATGTAGTAATGTTCAAAATTGATATTTTTGAAAATTGAATGCTTAAATGTAGTAATGTTCAAAATTGATCTCTTGATCAAATGGCAATTTATAAGTCATGAGTTGAAAAATCCAAAAGCTTTTTCACCATCAACTGATTTTAATGTTGGTTCTATCTGATTCTCACTATTTCTTTAATTATATTTCAAATTTCTCTGGTCATTCTTTTTTAAATTCTGTCTTAGATTTTCAGGAGAATAATGAAAATAAAGTGTCTTGTAAGCAAAAGAAAACACTCTATCGAGAATTCTATGTTGAAAAGCATTTAATCCATATTTTTCTAAGAAGTTGTTAATATCATTAAAATGATTTACTTCAAATTTGAACTTAAACAGTTTAAATATAGATAAATAATAACTCTTAGCCAGTTTAATTTTTGCTTCTTTTAAGAAATAGCATAGGAGAGTCGAGTAATAATCAAAATAAGGAAATATAAAGGTCTTAAAAAACTGTATTTTTACAGAAGTTGATAGATAGAATAGTCTCTTTATACTGAATAATTTTTTATTCACAACTAATGAGATACTACTTGCAAAATTAGAAAAATTTAGATTTTGATCAATTTTAAAGCCTAAAAGAGTGTTTTCATTGACAACTTTTATTTCATTTCCACAAAGATTAATCATTTCGGAAATAATACTTATTTAATTAGAAAAGATCATACAATAGGTTTTTGACCAATTTATATCAACCTTGTTATAATAACACCAACTACTAAGATTATGAATAGTACTCGAAAAATTTTTCAAAATTCTATCTAAGTCCTTATCAGAATTACTAATCGTGGTGTCATCAGCAAACATCTTTATATCAAATTTTTTTTAAAAGATAAGGAAAATCATTAATAAAAATCAGATAAAGAAGAGGACCTAGAACTGAACCCTGTGGAACACCTAACTTTAGAGCTGTAGGTTTTGATTTTTCGTTATGAAGGTGAACTATTTGAGATCTATTAATAAAATAATTGGATAGAAGACCTAAAGAATTATTGTCAAAGCCATAGTGAAATAATTTCAAGAGAAGAAGATTTGGATCAATCACGTCAAAAGCTTTTCCAAAGTCAATAAAAAGTGATAAGGTAGTAAGTTTCTTTTTTTTGGCTAGATTTAATTCACTAAGTTAAATTTTTTTATTAAGTTTTTATTTTATTTTTTGTAATTAAACGATAAATCCAAAAAAAAACAATTAAACAATATCACCATTTGCTTTTAAAAAGTCTTCCGTTTCCAAGTAAGATGGTTCAACTAGATGAAAATAATATTTAATGTTATAATATAAACCTTTGCTAAATATATTTTTTATCTTTCCATCAGCTCTTTTGAAATAATCATATTTTTCCTTTTTCACAGATTCATTTGCTGTATAATTGGTAACTACAGAGGCAGACTTTGGAAAAAAAATTTTAAGTTTAATAATAAAAATACATTTTTTTTAACTTTTACCGCTTGAAAAAGTAATATTAAAGCCATAATTGCAAAAAGAAAAATCATCACTGCACCTGGATAATCAATATTTTCATTCATTGAGTTTGAAAAGAGAATGTAAACAAAATTCAGAGACAAAAGTTGTAGAGTTGCTGTTGTTAGGACAAAGAAAAAAAATTGGGGTCTATTTTTGTACCCGACACAATTTTGTATATAAGGACAATGATGGTCATAAGCCATGATACATCGGTTGCACGCTCTACAATGTGAAGCCCTGTATGGCTTAATTGTTTTGCATGTGTGACAAAGTCTTGCTAGGTTTTTAGTCCATTCCTCAGGTGTAAGTCTGCTGGACTGTCCAAGCAATTGTTTCAAAAAGCTGTGATACTCTGCTGTATTTTGTTTTAAAAATCCTGGCTCAGATAAATGTACCGAATAATAGAAAAACCACATTAAAATGCTATTCATAATAAAAAGTATATTCAGATACGAATGCTCTGACCAAGTCATTGGCAAAACTCTAAATAGATAAATTGGATATTCGTAAAATATGTATAATACATGGATAGTTAAAAAGACAAATTTTGAGTTTCCCACAGGACCAAAAAGCAATGTTTTCATCTTTGTTTCAAATGATTTTTTTCGTCTTGCCTTCTCGTGTCTTTCCAAATAATCTACCAGACTAGAATATCCACGATTACGTGCCAGGTCAATTGCTTTCTTCCCATTTTTGTCACATATCTGCGAGTCGATGAAGTCTTGCTCAATTAATTGTTGAACTATGTTCAAATTGCCACTCAAACAAGCCAGATGAAGAATTGTTTGACCAAATTTGTCAATGGTTTTTGGGTTTACACCAAACAAAATTAATAATCTGGTAACATCAGGATGAGCTAGAAAATTTGTAAAAAATTTTTTACAAAATAAATTAAAACTCCTATTAAACCTTTATAAACTGCCCAGTGTAATGCATTATCCCCATTGTTGTCTTCCGCATCCAAATCAGCACCACGGCTAATCAAATATGTAATAATAGCTGCATTTCCAAATTGAGCAGCTGTAATCAAAGGTGTATATCCTTTATTGTCTTTTTTATTCACATTTATTCCTTTTTCAGCTAAGAAAAAGAATAATCAGTTTAAATTTAGATAAGTTAAGCAGTTCTTACCAAGCAGTGAAACCATTTCTAATCTACCACTGGCACAAGCCCAATGTAAAGGAGATTGTTGGGCTTTATTCGAAGAAGAGTCCGAAATTGCATTGTTGTTTAGCAAATATCGCACAGTGTCCACTGAACCGTCATACACTGCCCAATGCATTGGTGTATATCCATCTTTATCGAACTCATTTAAGATATTTGCGCCTTTTTCTTCAACATATTGCTCAACCAAAGATAAATTTCTTAAATAAAGACTTTTTTATTCATTACTAAATTTAAATTTGATTTTACTTTGATCGGACTGCGCCGAATATGGTTTTCAAGTCGATGGGAATTACTTTTTTTGGCTTAAAATTTTCCATTCTATTAGCACTTCGAATTTTCAGGTTGAAAACAGGCTTTTTGGAGGGACAGGCAAAGTCCTCTAAGCAATAAACCAGCTTTGAGCAAATGTTATAAGGTAAATCTGGTAGAACGATCATAAAATTTGTGGCCTATACAAAAATCGATTGTAGAGAATTTGAAAAAAAAAAAAATTTATGATTTTTATTACTATGGAAATAATTCTTTTCTTTTCGCTGATTTTAATTCAAAGTAAATTCATCTGATTTAAACTAATTAAATGAGTATACTCTATAAAAAGAGAAAAAAAATTACTTTTGACAGAAAAAATCTATATTTATGTGGCTCAAAGTGAAAATGTTATTCTATGTAGCATTTGCATCTGCTATTTTGGATAATCATTGGCCTAAGATTTTTTAAACTGAAAGCTAATTGATATTCATTTCATTAAATTATTAAAAAAAATATTATTTTTAACTAACTAATGAAATGTTCAATTTTTGATAGTGGACAGTTTTTGTTTCAGTATCTTAATTAAAATATCTTTTCACTTTTTCAATGATTCATAATAATCAGATTTTTAAATAAAAAAACGTAGTCTTGTTTTATTCTGGATTAAATTCAAAAAAAAATTTTATAATGATTAATTTAAAAAAAGATATTTTAGAATAAATTATTTTTAATCTAAATTAATTCAAGAAAAGAAAAATTTGAAAATATCTAATATTCAAAATAGAATGGCAATAGGCTTGCCAAAATCTTCAAATAAGACAGAAAGGTGATCTTTTAGACTTACAGTGATGATTTGATACTAATTTTAATAGTGTTTTTACCTAATTTTACGTAAATTTGCGAAAATTAGGTAAAAACACTAATGTCAAATCATCACAGTATTTAGCCACCGACAACAAAAACATTACCCAAGGTCTTACAATAAACTATTCACTGAAAAAAAATAAGATAATTTCGACCAAAATTCAATTGTTTTTAAATAAAAGCACCATAATTGTTGTTTTTAATCCTCCAAGTTTGAACAGTTTAAAGATAAAATATAACTTTGGAAGAAGAAAACTGTAAGAGACTGATAAGGCATTCATGATTCTAATTGAACCTAATGGTGCAGTCCTATTACGGTAAAAGGGATCCAACCACTATTGCCATCATCAAATTTCAAAAAAAGATTCATATATGTGATTAAGATCAGAGCTAAAAATTTTTATGGAACAAGACAATAATCTAAGTTAATCAAAATAATTAACTAGAGCTGATAAGCTACTTTGATAAAATTTTTGACAAAATTTTGTTAACTGTTCAAAGAGAGGCTTGTAAAGCAAGTTATTTTTCAATCAAAAGCAATCTTGTACCTAGAAAGAAGATTTCCTGGAAGGCTAAAATGGTAAATGTGGCTTAATTATATCTGATTTTATGGCACCAGTGAATGAATGAAGCATTTTGGACAACTCGAAGATAAAAAATTGTTGATTTAATGTATTTTTTTTCAGGAATAAGGTTTTTAAATTAAATTAGTCATCAAATTTAATTTTCTTTTTATAAAAAATTTTTTTTAAAATTATTTGAATAAATTAAAATAAAGTCAAAATTTATAAAACTTGTATATGTTAGCTTTAGTGAGAAAAAATTAAACTCAAATTTAAAAAAATATCATTAATTAAAACAATGAATATTTTCAATAAAGTTCCTAGATTTCTAAACCGAGGTGGATTTAAAATTTCAAATTAAAAAAATAAACAACAAATAATTTCTATTTTTATCTCAAGACTTGAATCTTTCTATCAAAAGATTTGTTTTCAAAGAATCTTTTTTGAAAATAGATCAATTCAAAAACGAAAGCCAATTATATGAGAAAAAATTTAAAAACAATTCAGGTTAGTTGAATTTTAAATTCTCAAAACTAGACTAACAAATTGATAATTTAAATTTTAAGTTCTGATTAAGCAGAAGATTCTTGACTCGGTGAGTCATTCTTCAGTAAATTTTGACTTGAAGGATGTCAACCAAATTTTATTCTTGTCCAAAACTTGTGAAGATGTATCGTTGGTCACTAGAGCAATTAAACTGTAATACTATCTCTTATTATCAGGATAAAATAAAAAGCTTTTCCCAAAGCCTTTTAGAGCACACTAAAATTCCTCCGCAGCAGCTAGACGGACTCGGAGCTCAGCTAATGAGGCTCATCTATGTGCTTGACCATTCGGAATTGGGAATTCAAATTCTAAATGACCAAGTAGATCTATAGAAAGATTTATCATTTTTAATTTCAATATTAAAAAGGAATTTGGTCAGATTTTCAAATCCGGATATCCAAAACTGATCTTAATGGACAAACTGGTAAAAGAAAAAAAATACGAAACAGTGGTCAATTTATTTTTAAAATTTCTAAATCAATACAAAGATCCTAAGTTGAGATCTGGCAATAAATTTTTATTTCCACATGACCAGTTTGTTCTGGTTTCATTAGCTTTGTATAAAATGGTAAGATATAGAAAAAAAATGTAATTTTTTGAAACTTTTTTGTAACCAAAGAATTCAATGGAAGCAATAAACAAATTAAGGCAAATAATGAGCATGATTAGAATAAAAAGGCTCGAATTTGTGAACACCTCGTTGTCGAGATGTTTTTTGCTGGCAATTAACCAAAATGAACCAGAGTATGCCTTAAAACTAGTGTCTAAATTTGATAATTTGAATGTCACTCTTGGCCTTAATTTATCTGTAAGTTAGATTAATTGCTAAGCATTTAAAATTTGAATAATTTTAGATAATAGCTTTGAGCAAAATTGGATTTATTGACGAGGCTTTGAGCATTGTCGAAAGTATAATTAACTCTAAATTAGAACCGAATGAGAACAGATTCGAGGGTCGGTTCTTCAGAACCACTGTTTCTGTTCTCGAAGAACAAATTAAAAGTTCCAAATTTTTGGAATCTTCAAATAAAACTAAAGAAAAATTTGAGCTTTTCAAAAATATGATTCAAAATGATAAAAGATTTATTAGTTTTGATATTAGCGATCTGTGCAAAAGGTCAATGTGAGAATTTTTTCAAACAGTTTTTCAATAAAGGTTTAATTTTGAAAAGCTTTCTTAAAATTTAATGCATTGTTAATTAACTAAATGTTATAAAAACGTAAATGATGTTAATGCTTTTAGGTTTATGAGGTGATGTTAATTTTTTTGAGCAAAACATTTCCATTTTAATTATAAAACTTTTACAGAATATTTATTTGATATTAATGAACTAATGATAAAATCTAAGTGAAAATAGATAGGTTTCAAATTTTGATACAATTAAAAATTTTAATGTTATTTTAAATGATTCCTAAATTTGAAGAAGTAAGGGATAATAGAAAGCGTGATTACTCAACAAATTAATTAATAATAAATAGGATATCGTATATCAAGAATTAAAATACAGTTTTCTGAAAATTTTAAAATTCATTATATAAAATATCAAATTTTATCCATGTAAAAATTAATATTATAAACCATATATTTATAAGATATGTTTTTTTCTTGTTAGATTTTTTCTCTTTTGGCACATATCAAACGAATGACTAAATTTAGCATAAGTATTAGGCAATTTTAAATTGTCTATTAATACAATAATGATATTAAAATTAATCTCAATATTTTATTTTAAAATCAATTAAAAATAATTAAATAATCTACAAGCCAAATGATTAATTATCATTTGTATAATAGTTTTCAATTATAAAAAATCTAACATGAAAGGAAATTTTTTAAAAAATCAATTTATTTGGGTCAATTTTTGATGTTTCAGATATTCCAAGTGATTTTTGATTAATCAAATTTCTTTAAATTTCTATTCGATGTTAACAAATTTATTAAAATTATTTTTTTGTTAATTTTTATTTTTCTAATTTTAGTAATAAAATAATAGTTTAATTTTCTTATATAATTAAGGCTTTTAAGTTATAAGAAAATTTAAACTTTAATAAGATTTTTTTAGTACTGGAAAGCAGTTAACCAGTCTTTAATGGTCCGTAAAGATTGATCCGATGATAATTCCATTAATAGCTAGTATTTTACCAATTCAATCTTATTAGTATCCAAAGCAGTCTTATAATCAGTCATGGTTATGTCTGGATCTCTGGAAATTTTGATTAAGGATAAATCAAAAATGTTCTTAACAGATCCCGAAATAGATCTTCTTAAAGATTAATTTAAATTTATTGAGATCTTCATGGATCCGTTCATAAAAAATATGACAGTTCAGTCATGCTCCTTTTTAATGATAAAACTGTATTCCATTTGTCTATTCTTTTTTATTTTATTTCATCACTAAACATAAAATCATCTTGAGTTTTTATAAAATTTTGTCACGCTAGCATAGTTCAAATATTAAAAAACAAAAAAGAGATTATTTCTTGAATAAAAAAGATATAACTTTTAAATAAACTAAAGTTATGTAAATATTTTTTACTTTCAGGCCAATAATTCCTTCAGTATGGACCCAATAAAAAGTATGTTGGATAAATTTTAAAGAAAGGAAGAGTTAAGCTAATGTTGAGTATTTTAAAGTATCTAATATTATTTTTAATAAAAATCTATAATAAAATATTTAAGATGTCAAGCATACTATTAATGAAGTTTTGATGAAGTGTTACAAAAATAGAAATTTTTTTTCCTCGAGCTTTATATATTTTGATGAAAATTTTTCACTTTGAGAATCCTCTTCTAAATTTGATCGAAAAATTTCTATAATAAATCTTAAAGAATAATTATTATCTTCTCTCATTACTAGTTAATGTAATATTTTATTTACAAATCTAATTTTTTAATATTATTTTTTTTTTTGGTTTTGCCTAAAAAAACATTTTGTTTAACAACGATTGGTAAACTAAATAAAATAAATAACAATATAAAAAATAGTTTTATTTATTTTATTAATTTGTTTACTTTTTTGATAGGTTTAAGAAAGAAATTTTATTCTTTGATGAACTGAAATGAAATCATTGTTTGCAAATCATTGTGACAGATTATGTCTTTGATTAAATACCAAAAATTTTCAATGGATGATTTTTTTACAACATGCCAATATATGATTTTGTCATACTTCATAACAAAAGACCATTTATCACGATGCACAATCAAGTATATTTATGACATTTCTAATTTTATTTAGTGATAGAATGAGCCAGACCATAAATTTGGTTCAACTTAGTATTTTTATTTTCCCCATTAAATTTCTGTTTGATAATTGAAAAAATAGTCAGCAAACCCTTATTATCAAAGCATTGTGATCTTTCCCAAAGTAAAGCAACTAAAAATCTCTTGAATCTATAAATCTAAGAATCTATAAACAGCTTTTAAGTTCTTCTAAGTTGGTAAAACTTAGAAGAAGGCATTTTTTCCTCTTGTTTTTTAGTTCAGCGATTCAAAATTATCGACATCTTTCAATATTTTTTCACTGGATTCAGCTTGGTAACGCGATGAGGAAACCATTTGATCTAGTTATCAATTATTTTTATTTAAATTTCAGATGACATAAATAAAAATTAGTATCATTTGATTTTTTTAGTAGCTCAACAATGAAATTTAGTATTATCAAATATCTGGTATAAAGGAATAAAGTTACTCTTTTCCTAATCCTTTTTGCTTCGATTATTTTCCTTATTCACAAAGAGTCATGACATTTGGTTTCCAATCAAGCAATGCTTTGCTTTAGCCTGATTCACTTGATATCATTTCTAATTTGATGATTCTGATCGTTCCACTCTCCGTCGCCATTGAATGTTCGTTAAAAGATACAGAACACTTTCCAAGCTACCGGAGTCATTTACTTTTGATGGATTGTCTCATTTGTTGAGAATTCATTGTGTACAGTTCAGCGTGTTCACACTATTTTCTACCAATGTTTTCGGAGAATCTTCTTAAGCGTCCATTTGAAAGATGTTCAAAATTTTTCCATCAGAGCCAGACATCTTCCAATATTCGCTTCTGTGCATCATTCCAGCTCTAGTTTTGTTTTTTTCCTGTAGTTTCCGGCTTCTATGCTTCTTTTGCATTAGCTTGTATTCTTTTTTGTCTTTATGTGTTCCAATTGTAGCATTTACGATGCTTTCCAAGTATGTTAATTCCCCTATTAAAAAGAAGTCTTTTTTTACCATTGTTTGGTAAAACTTCTCTGAATCCATTTCTCATTCCCATTACATGAGTTTTGGGATGGCAGTTGTTTTCTTCATGATATAGTCAAACAGAATTAGGAATAGAGTCGTATAGAGAATGGGATCTTGCCTGATTCTCGTACTCACCTTGAAACATTTGGATTAGTTTTTTTTCCAGAATTACGGCACAATGAAATTTCTTGTTGAAGAGTTTTATCAAGTTCTCTATCTTTTGTATGCCTGAATCGATCTAATAGAGTCAATTTTGATTTTTATTTTGATTCAATAAAAATAAACTTTATCCTTCTAATATTGAATCTAATAATTTTTAAATTTTGTTCTATTCGTCTGTATTTTCGTGCGAATTTAAAGAAGAAAAAAATTTTACTTTGATTATGAGTTAATTTTGCTTATTTAAATACAGTTAATAGTTTTCTTTTATAAATTAAAATATAAAAACAATTTAACTTTAAGAAAGTATGCAAAAGATGGGCAACAAGAGGGATCTTGATATCGGTGAAAATAAATTATTTTTACTGTAAAATTCTAGATCGAAAACAAAAGTTTTATAAATTTTTATTTTAATTTTTCCTTTTAAATTATTTTAAAATAATTCCTAAAATTTAGCACTAAATTGCCTATAAGAAAATAGACAACTGATGAAATCAATTATTTTAATTTTTTAATCTAATTTCAAATTTTGATTCATTATTTTTAAATTAATAAATAAGAACATTTTTTTAAATAACATTTATTTAATTCGCTCGTAGAAAAGAATATAAGCTTGTGCTTTAAGAACTTTGGCAACACTCACTTCACTCACATGGCTATCGCTAATGTAAAACCATTTTTCATTTTTTTCCTCTAATTGAGCTTGATCATATTCCAATTCTTTTCTGTCCCCATGTTTGAACTCATTGAGCATTTTGTTTAGGTGACACAATCGATGATTAATTAAAAACAGTTCTTCATTCTCACATTTATTAGGTGCATGTACAGACTTTTGGTTTCTGAGACCAGCTTTAACATATGCAGTGTAGTGGCCTAAGTTTAAGCGACCACTGTGTTCAACTAGACCGTACAATGAATAAAGCCCTTTGCCATTATTGTTCACACACATCCTACTGGTAAATGGCGACATGTCCAATAATAAAGGAAAACTAACATATTTATTTGATTTTTCTATTCTAAAACCGAATTGTTGAAATCGTTTTAAATGAATGGTCAACACGGCTGGTAAATTACAAACAAGATATTGTTTCATAGCTAAACAATTAACTTTTTTCGAGTATCTTTTTGAACAATTATCGCAATTGATTTTGTCTGTAAGCAGCTCTTTGGAAGTAAATTTGCCAAGGCAAGACTCAAGTGAATATTCTTCTGATTCAATTTGTTGTGAAATACTTTGCATGGCCAGAAGGCGAAAATTATTATCCGATCTTATCTCATTTATCTCAATATCATTATTTTCCTTAACAATTTCATCTTCAGATCTCTCTTTAGTATGATTTTCTTCAGCCTGAGCCTCGTCATTCCCATTTTCTTCAATTGTATCACATGCTTCATCATTATCAGTGTCATTTACTTCCTTATTTATCGAAGACGATTTACCTCGTTTTTTGGCACGCCTGGCTTCCCTTTTTATCTTTTTCAATTGGTGTTTAGAAAGTTTTTTGTCTCTAGGATCATTCAAGACTTCATCATCACTGTCTTGTTTTTTGAGATTTTTGAATCTTCCTTTGGCCTTGTGGCTATTTAGCTGGTCAAGAAAGTTATTTTCCTTTTTCCCCATTGTCTTGTCCATTATAGGCAGACTTAAGTCCAAAAATGGTTCGATTCTTTGGACACAAGTTTCGCACTCGTTGCATACTATCGAGCTCAGTAGATGACCTCCAAAGAGTCGATCAACAAATGTGTGGCTCGCTAGGCGCCCATATCCTTGTTAAAGTTGCTTAATTAATTTGGTTATAGGTGATTAAAACAAATAAAATTTAAAAAATAGACTTAATTATAAGTCTAAAAATAGAAAATTTTATCATTTGGTACTTCTATTCTATTCTTTGTAGGAAAAATGACAAAATAGATAAAATTTAATTTCAAAAATAAATAAAAAAATTATTGTAAAATGTAACTCAGTTTTTAAAATTAACTTGGAAAAAAATATTTTACAATTTTATTTCTAAATTTTAATTAATTTTAATGATTGATAACTAAAATTCATTAGTTACATTTAATATTTTTCTTAAAGGTTAAAATAATTGCTGACAAATTTAGAAAAACTTTTTGTTTTTAATCCGATTAATAAAATTTTAAGTAAATAATTGGTATATAAAAAAATTCAAATGACAGCCTTTTCTCTCGAAATAATACTTTTAAAACATTAAACGCTTTTAAAGCCAAGTTTTATGGATAATACACAGAACTTTTATTATAAATTTATTATTGTCGTTTTCAATTAGAAGAATTTTATTTTAATCAATCATTCTAAATATATCTTAAATAATAGTAAACAATTATCTTATGTGACGTAAAATTTATTTAATTAAACTTTTTATTATTGAGCTTTAAATCTTCAAGCCTAAATAAATATAAAAAAAAAAGCTCTAGAGATTGTCATGCAAAGAAGTTTCTGACAGCAATTTTTTCAATTCTTTATAGAATGAAAGCAAAAATTATAAATGAAAAATTTAAACCTTTTTTTTTAAAAGATTTTGGTAATTCAGATTAAGAGATTTTAATTTCTACCAACAATCATTATAAAGCAAATTTTTTAGATTTATATCATTCTTCGAATTTTTAGATAGTATTTTATGATTAATTTAAATCTCAAAGAAATTTAAAATTAATAACCGATGAAAATGTTTTAATTAAGGTATCATTTTAAAAATTAACGATAAAAGCATATTATTTAACATATAACTATTTTTATATTGACTATCTATAAATAAAAATACGGAAATATATATTAGAAAATTAATTAGTATTGGCTAACGAACCGACTAATTCAAAATTTTGATTAGCTTTACACGTTTTGATGCGCGGATTAGAACCAGTCTTTTAAACATTTATTAAAAAAATTAATTTTTTTTCTAATCAAAATAAAGATTATAGAAAAAAATAAATAAAGTAAAATAATCTACATATTTAAATGGTACTCGACAAGTTTAAAAGCTTATCGATTCAGATATCTAATGTTTTACCAATATTTTTTTTTAATTAAAAATCTTAATTTTGATATGAAGAGTTTCAAAGAGTTTCTAGTTTTTTTAATCTAATAAAATATTAAAAACGATTTTAATAGTTATATAAATGAGATTTTTTTTTAAATAAAGGATAACAGAAAAAAATATGTGCGAGACAAAATTAAAAAATTTCACTTTTTCGAAAAATTAATTAAGATCGAATCCATTACTAAAAATAATAAGAAATTAACTATTATTTAATTTTGTCTTATTAAATAAATAAATAAATATTTTATCTACTTTTTATTTTATTTTTGGTCTTCTCGTCAATATTAATTGCTTTGGTGACTTTGAAGTGTTCAAGAATTGCCGATTGCCGTCTCTTCAGCTCTTCTGATTTGACGGCATCGAGCAGATTTCGCAGCAATTCGTGGCTATCTTGTTGCTGAAAGCCTTTAAAAGCAGGAACTTTTTTACATACCGAGGAAAAAAGTGAGGATGGATTTTGGCAAGACTTGGAATTGTTCATCTTTTGGATGATTTCAAGCAAGTGACGGGTCAATGGACCAGGGCCTTCTTTCAAAGTCAAATTAAGCTCATTTATTTTAATTGACTTGTGATTTTTATTTTTGTTTGACTCGTTTTCGTCATCGTTCAGGCTTAAGTTAGATAATTCAGACTCCAAATTGGAGCCGGGATCTTCGTGATCGCTAAGCTCCGAATCGAAGTCATCATTATGCTTAATTGCATATGGTGAATCTGTTGATTTAATATTTGCGTTTAATAAGCCAGCCAAATAAGGCGTTTGAGCCAAATTTTGTAAGACCGAGTTAAAGAAACAAGTATTTCCCAGATTGCTCAGACCACATACATTGTTAAAATCCTTTTCATCATCTGGGTTCATTTCCAAGTTTTTTAGCCTATTTGAGTCCAAGCGTTTATTAAAATATTCTTCTTGACTAGTTAAATTTATTCGAGTAGTTGAGTAAAATTTCATTACAAGTAAAAAAATTGGAAAATTAATTTAAATTATTTAAAATTCAAAAATTTATTTATTAATTTAGTATTTTGTTCAAGTTTGTTTTGTCATTTATTAATTATGTTAGAAAAATATTCTTAAATAGTTAAACAAAAAAGAACAAAAAAGTGTTAGTTTTGAATTTAAGTTGAATTCAAAAATTAAAAATTGGTTAAATGATTTAAATTAAAAAATAAAGATAAAAACAAAGGTTAATATTTAAAAAAAATAAATTGAAAAATTATTTAATTTAAGAAACTGCGAGGAGTTTAAATCTCGTAATGTTAGCTTTTGAAGGAAGTAGTCAAATTGATTAAAAGGGCTAGAAAAGATAATGTATTATAATACTTATTTAAAGAATTTAATTTTTTCTGAACTGAGCCTTTGGAACAAATGCTCTTTTAGTTAATCTTCCATTAAGTAATAAAATAATCCTGATAAAATTTTCATACAAAGGAGGTTAACTAATGCTTGATTTTATTCTTTTTTGTGGCTTATTTTGGTTATATTTTAATACAGCGGATTATATTTTAATTAATAATAGTAAAAAAATCGTTTTTTTTGTCAATTATTCGTTTATACAAACAAAGATTTAGTTGAATATTTAAATACAAACTTGGGTTTTTTTATTTGTTTTTGAATTTTTAAAAATAAGATAATTTAAATAAAATTAAAAATTTGAGTAATAAATCTAGCAGATCTAATTTGATATGGTTAAGAAATAAGCTTTTCAGAATCAAAAATAATTAATTATTATACTATTATTCTTCTAATTTTGCTAATTTTTTATATAAATTTATATTTTATTTTTTAATTAATCAAAATTCATTAGAGTGATCAATATTCTATTAGAAACATTGACAATCAAATTATACAAGTATAAATTTTTCTATAGCAACATGGTCACGATTAAATAAATAATTTAATTAAAAAAGGAAATATGATTTTTGATTAAATAAAACAAATTGATTATGATTATCTATTTCTGAAAGAATTTCAATCAAATTTTTCAAATTCTAGCTTTTTTTATTTAAGACCTAATTAATAAATTTATTTGTCTCTAAGAGTCAAATGTCTTTTATTCTTTTATTTAATTAATTATATTGCATTTAAACTTGATTTAGATTTCCTATCAAATTTTAACAGTATTTTTTTATCTGGAGACTGTATACTGTCTATAAATATTATTTATTCCATTTTTTAATTAAAATGTGTTAATACTCTGATTATCACCGATGACAGTTTCATTTTTTAAATCAAGAAATTTTAATAATCAAAAAAATTAAAAAAACTGGATAGAAATAATATTAATAATAACAATTTATAGTTGAATAGTTTCCCTGACAAATGAATGGCTTTTTTCTGTCAAATCAATTGTATAAAAAATCTTTAAGATTTGTTATGAAATTAAAAACAATTTATTAATCTTCTAAAATAATTTTCTTTTTGTTTAGTTTAGATCATTGAATTATGAGCTCAAACCAAACACAAAGTTCCAATTTAACAATAAACGAGCCATTTCCATTAGTCTTTTCAGTAGCATCAACCCTATCCATAGTTTTTATTTCAAGCATTGTGCTAAACATAATCTCATTTCGGAGTATATGGAATCAAAAAGAATTCACCATCATTAACACTTTGATTCTGAATTTGATAATGGCAGACCTAACCTACACTATGGGCATACCATTTTTTGTTTACCAACTATTTTCTCATTCATGGCTGATGGGAAAATTTGGCTGCAAGCTTTTTATATTTTTTGAGTTTTCTGGCATTATTGTCGGTATTTTCACCGTATGTGCCCTGAGTGTTGAAAGATATTTCGATGTTACCAAGTGTATAAGAAAAACAATAGACTCATATTCAAACAAATTCAAAATTTTTCTTTCCTTTATATACATTATTGCCCTGTGGATATTGTCATTTGCTTACATTTTGCCATTTGTGATTAGTATCGATGTTTTTAAAATGAGTGATGCATACGAATGCAATTCGAAATGGTCTGACAATGTCTTAAAGATTTATTTTACCATAAAGTTTTTTACTATGTTTTTGATGCCTTTTTGCGTAATACTCTTTTGCTCAATCAAAATATTATTTTTTTTGCTTAAATGGAAAATTAATTCAAGAAAAGACAAACGCTCTTGGCTTTCTGGCATATTTGGCCGAAAATCTCAACAAAAAGATATGCTTAAACATTTGGTTAAAATTGAGAAAAGTGATAACAATAATGGTTATCAAACAATTGTCTGCAATGTCTCACTTAATAATAAAAAAATTAAAATCAGCTATCTAAGTTCGATTAGACGTAAAGCCATCATTCTTGTATTAGCTATTGTAATTATGTTCTTGATTCAATGGTTGCCAGTATGGATGTTTCAATTTTTTGTTCTATTCTCGGATGGTCAGTTTAGAAGTATCCAATTAATCAATATGCTTTCAACCACTTTATCTTATTCCAACACAATCGCCAACCCTTTAATTTATATAATTTTAACCAACAAATTCTCCTTTTTTTAAGTTTAACTAAAAATTAAAAATAAACAATAAATAAAAAAAATTTTTAATAGTATTTTTTTTTTAAATTTAATTAATAAAATTTTTTAAAAATTTAATTTTTTAACCATCATCAAATTTATTATACCAAAAATTTAAAAAAGCCTGAAATCTAAGCCTAGCAAGCTTTTGGTAAATACAATAATTTCTAGCCAAATCACTGAGAAATGTTTAATTTAAGAAAAAGTTTAAATCACTTAATTGTCGCCTGCTTGACTTATTAAGTTGACATTAAAATCAAGTATTTTGCCGAAGTTAAACAACATTTAAAAATTTTGATTCTGGTCATGTTTGAGCTATTCTGGCAGAAAATTTGCGTGCAATTGATATTAAACAAAGATGTT
Source organism: Brachionus rotundiformis (assembly GCA_016802295.1). Taxonomy (NCBI): domain Eukaryota; kingdom Metazoa; phylum Rotifera; class Eurotatoria; order Ploima; family Brachionidae; genus Brachionus; species Brachionus rotundiformis. Next base: position 509,024 of record JAESIW010000118.1, read on the forward strand.
GATACTAAAATTAAGAAATTAGATGAAGTCTGGTCAAATTAAAGAAAAAAATAAAAAAGAACATGTTTAATTTAAGAATAAATTTTAAAATTTATTAGAAAATTGAGTTTTTTTTAGTCAATAAAAATTCCTATTCAATTAGCTGGTATGTAGAAAACGATGTTTGTTTTCTAAGCAAAGTCTTCTTTTTGGGCTAAATTATATTCAATTGAAGAAAAAATATAAATAATTTTTCATGTTTACAAATTTTTAATCCATCACTCTTTTAATTTTCATAAAAGCTTAAAAAAATTTAAATTAACCTTATCATATCTGTTAAATAATTCAATATATTCATTATTTTTTATCAATTTTATACTTTACAGCTTTTTTATTTTCAATCTTAAATAGTCATTCTTTTATTAAAGGAAAATAAATCATATTCATTTATTTAGAGTTTTTTTAGTTTAGTAAGTTTTGAAGGAAAAAAATTATTATTAGATATATTATTTAAAATTCTTAGTAGGAAGAATTTAAATTAATTTAAGTAAATGACAAACAATATTTACATTTTCATGTTTCTTTGGAAAAAATACTATCGAGAAAACATACATCATGATAATCATATATTTAATTAACAATTATCTAATAACTGTTTAAATAATTGTTGATAATTCGAAAATCAGAGTCACAATAGTAATAAGTAAAATAGGCCATAAAATCATTTTATTAAAAATTTTGAAATAAATTAAATTTAAGCATGAAAAGTCTAATTTTTTCATACTGAGCAAAAGTTGAAGATAAATAGCTTTTTTTTTCTCAAATCTAAAAATTAAAAATGAATTTAGAAACAGAATCATTATATAAAGAAAAGACATTTAAAAAATATCAATTTTTTTTTATCTCTTATGGACTATTTGCACTGATAATTTTATTTTTGGGAATAGTAGCTACAATAATTACAGGAGCATGTACATTTATTGAATAATATATATTTTTTTATTAATACTTCCTTTAGTTCCATGTGTTCATACCAAATGTCATCCAAATGCGACTTGTTACAATACGCCTTTCTATGCAGACTGCGTTTGTCATTATGGTTTTGCTGGTAACGGTAGAGATCATTGTGATGGTACAAATTAAGATTCTTTTTTTCCCTTTTCACTTGTCCGGTTGGGTAGCTCGCCCAAAGCGCTTGTAGAGGAGACAAAGTTTAAGTTTTTTACCGAAAAGCTATCCACTTCTTCTAGGATGACTTGTACATTGATCTTGTTAACTTGTTATCACTTGGTATTAAATGGAAACAGATCGAACCACTACACTATAAGTTCGAAAAAATGCTTTAAAAGCTCTATTTTCTTTAAGCTTCAATAAAATTTCCAAAAAACCTAAACATTAGAGTTCAAACTAAATTTGACTCTTCCATAAAAAAGGTTAATAATAAGTGTCAGAGTTAATTAATAATTTGTTTAAAATCAAATGTATGAAAAAATGGGCTAAAAAAAGCGTAAACATGCATTAAACAGTGAGTTTAATGCGTCATAAAGACTCGATTTTAAAGTAAAAAATAAAAATATGAATTTTAATATTGTTTTATTTTTTTAGTCTTTATGACGCATTAAAACCAGTGTTTAGCTTTTGGGCAAGATGTCCTTTGGTGCATGGTCCAGAAGCGTGTCTTAATTTTAGGCATAATCGAACAGGGGAATACGGTAATTTAATTATGAAATTCAATTCAAATTATTGATTATCAACTTAATTGGAGTCAGGTTAAGATTGAGATTTTATAAAAGACTTGAAAAAAGATTATTTAAATAACAAAATCTTTACTTTGAATAATTTTCTTAACATCGCTTAAACAGTTTAAACTTTGTTTAAAAGATAAGAAAATTTTCAGCTCTAATTAATCTTTACTTTTCTCTCTATTTTGTGAATCTGTTTCTCTAAATAATTACAGTGTTTATTAAAAACACTTCGTCGTCCAAACCTCTTAAAGTTAGCCATCACACAATATTTTCAATAAGTTTTCCTACCCGAAATACCTTATTGGCAAATTTCCTTCCTAACTCCATAATCATATCATTTATCTTTATCTACATCTTTTTTTTCTCTTTTTTTGGAATATTCCCTTACACCTAATCTACCCTTTATTCTTCTATTCATCTTTATAATCCATTTATGTAACACTCCATAAATATGCTTACCAAGTGACACTTCTTTTTTTTTTTACTATTTACTTTTATAAAATTTTCAACTCGTTTAATACCGATTATTTTTTATTAATTTTTCGTTAATCATGAACATTTAAAAGTAAGGACTAAGGTTTTTATAAATTTCGAAAAAACTTATCATTTATTTGCAAATTATAAGTAATTTACTTGACTTAAAACTTAAAACTGTGACTTATAAACAAGTCTGGTTCATGCCGGTTTAAAACATTGCTCAAGCAATTTTTGAGCTGAGTTTTAGCACTGTTGGTCTTTTGCAAGTTAGTCCCAATACCCACGAAATTAATACTATGAGAAGTTAATGCCACAAAAAAATTTAAGAATTTAGTACCTGTAGAAATTAATACCGATTGGATTTTAATTCAATCGTAATTATAACCTGGCATGCTCGGTGTAATGTTTACATTAGTACCCTTGGGCCCGTCTATCCGATCTCCCCGTTAGACGTATTGGAGCAGCTATTTATGCTCCTTTCTAACTTAAACGCTCATGGCTAAGCTAGTTAATTAAACCAGTGATATCGACAAAGATGTCGCTATATCATACTCGGTATTTTTAGTTTTTCTAAATGTTATTTTATATTGACAGTGCAATAATATTCTCTCAGTTGAATAAAACTTGGTAATTTTCCACCAATAAATTTGATTATCATGGACAACCACTGGTGAAAATTTTTAAGCTTTTCAATACAGAAATTACTTTTGACATTTTTAATTATTTTGAGTACTTTTTTAATTTATTGTTTTATTTTTCTCATTACCATTGCTTAAACTGTTTAAACTCGAAACACTGTTTATGAGCGGTTTTAAAAGACTTTACAATGACTTTTTTTTGCTTTTGCACAAGTCTGGTATTATTTAAACTATCTATTATTTATTCCTTAAAATATAACTCTAAAATAGATTTATAATTTAAGAAAATTTGACTATTTTGATTTTTAAACTGTTCGAATTTTAATTGATAGGAACAAATAAATCTAAAAAATTGTTGTTTGCCATTACTTGTTTATTTTGAAAAAAGTGACCATATTTTTTTAGTTAACTATTGATTTTTTTGAAGAATGTGGTGTTAGTTTTTATGCAGAAAATACTGACAAAAATGGTAAGATAGCAATACCGTATAGTTGGCCAGCAGCTGGTATTCTTGAATTTACGTACATTGCATTAGAAAAAATTGACATGCAGCGAATTCTGATTTATGACTATGACCAGTGTGGTACTGTGCTGATAAACAGAAAAACTGCTCTAACTGCAGCTCATTGCATCAAGAAAAAATTCAATTACTATGATTACTACAGTGATAAATACTATAGCGTTAATATAACTTTTAATAATTTCAATCCAAATCTTGAATCAATGTATACCATGTATTTTGGAACACATGAATATGTATACAGTGGTATTGATTTACCCCATGTTCAAATGGGAGATATAAAAGATATCATAATTGTAAGACAAATCTAGATAATGAAACTATAGTAAAAATTATTTCTTAAAAGCATCCTGATTATAATGAAACATCATATGAAAATGACATCGCTATTGTGAAGTTCTTCAATGAAATTCAGCTCAATCGGCAACTGCAGATTGCGTGTTTGCCACCAAAAAAGTCTTATAGTACTCCTGATCTTAGCAAACAAAATGCGTACATCGCAGGATTCAGTTCGTCTGGTAGTGACTATGTATCTTGGGTACAGTACAATATGCTACTTGATTTATTCAATAACTCAATGTGTAAAAATGTGACACCTGAAAGGAACAAAGATTGGAATAAACAATTTTGTGCAGGTGAATACGATGAATTTGCCAATGCGACTGGTCAATGCCATGGAGATTACGGATCTGCTCTTTATTCAAAATACACTGTTGGTAATAAAGAAAAATTTGTTGCTACTGGTTTGTTGTCATACGATGTTCCATGCAATATTAGACATTCACCAGGGTAATTTATTTTCACCAAAGCAAAGAGCAAAAAAATTATTATTCTATTTAAGAGTGTACATAAGAATCAGTGCATATGTTGATTGGATAAATAAAAATTCAAAATATTAAAAAAGAAAAATTTGAATGACTTTTTAATAATTTTCTATCTCTTCATTAGTTTTTAATAAATTATTGAAAAAATGATCATTTTTTTAAAATCAATAAAGTTAGATTTAATTTATGTTTTTACTTATTTAAGATTAAATTTTATAAAGATAAAAAAATGAATATACCGTCGTAATAAAAGTGAATTAAGTCAGATGAATATTTTGAAAAATTCACCGTATTTCCTCCAATAGAAGTATCCACAAAAAATATAAAATAAAACAACAGTAATTAACAATTATTCTTTTATTTTCTTATCTGCTAGGAAATTTACAATTTATTTACAATTACAATTAATAACTTGGGTCGACACAGAATGGTAAATGGAAATATTGAAGAACTTCACAATAGCGATGTCATTTTCATATGTTGTTTCATTATAATCATATGTTAAAATTTTAACATATATTTCCATTTACCATTCTGTGTCCCAGGTTAAAAAAGATAAACTTTTGTAACTTTAAGACCAACTATAATCCTTACATTGTGAGTTAAACTTAATAAACATTTTTCAATTCAAAGGTAAAAATGATAGATTCAAAAAAAAATATATATTTTTATTGAAAATTAGAAACAGCAAATTTTAGTACATTGAAATTTTGCTTTCTAGATAATTCTCATTTTTCTCATAAAAAATTTACATAGATAGTTGAATTATGAAATAATAATAGTAGATTTTGTTACTGTCAAATTTTCAAATTTTACAGCGTATAAACTAAAATAAGAAAAGTTATCGCTTTTACCCCATTCATTGGGGTAAATGTGATAATTTCAATTTTAAACGAAAAAAAAAGAGAAAAAAAATTCACTAGCCGACCGAGGACTTGTTCCTTTTCCAATGTATGATTTTTTGAATTTGTCATGTATCCTAGTGTGTAAGGTTGCATATGGTATGCTGTACCTTACTGAGGCTTGATGTATATTCAAAACTTTAAGCTTAATTTCATCTAAAGCTTTTTCAAGAGTTTCCTGAGTGTATTTTAAAGTTTTTTTTAATTTTTTATTAAAGTTTGTTCTTGACATTTTTTAAATTAATAGCGATTTTTAAAAAAATTCAAGCTTTTTTAACGTTAAATTAAATTATCACATTTACCCCAAACAAGAGAAAATCCGTTTTTTTGGGATTGCTAAAAAGCGGTTAATTTTTTTCAAAATCTGATTTCAGATTTGAATTCAGCATAAAAAAATAAATATAAATTATTTTTTTATTAAAAAAAAGGTTCTACAAAAAAAGTTAGTTTTTTGAAAAGTCGGTTTTTTTTTATTTGTTAAAGTTAATTGTCGGAAAATTTCAAAAAAAATAAAATATCTATACGACTTTAAATAATTATTTTGTAAAGGAACGGCTTTTTTATTAAATATTTTTTATTTTATTCAAAAATATTAATTCTATCACGAGCAATGATCATTCAAAAAAAAAATTATCGCTTATACCCCATTATCATATTTACCCCAACTGACAGTAAGTCAATATATTTCTGTAAGAGAAAATTTGATAGCCAATTTTTTCACACATTTGATTTTTAAATAGTAAGATATGCTTAAATTGAATAACTCTGTTTTCGAAAAAAACTAATTCGGTGGCTAAATTTTGAAATTTATAAGAATATTAAAAGAGATAACGATAAGAGGCAAAAGAAGAAGACAGCAAAGTTCGTAATCAATAGCGGTTTTACGGTGATGTTAGGTATTGTCTACAAAATTTATTAAAAAGTATAAATTTGATACTTCTTCTTCAAACTGCAAGATTAAAACAGCTGACAATAGGGTTAGCAATGTATAAGGAAAAACTCATACAATAAGGATAGATATCTAATAGTCTTTTTAAAATGAAAAAAGCATTCACATACTTCAGTTGCTGGAAAATTATCTTCAATTGAATTATTGCCAATTCGAAATCAGTAGAGATAAAACACTATCAATATTGGGAGACATCTAAGTTTAATTTAATTATTTTTTAAAAATTAAATTCAAAAATATGTTTAAAAAAAGTCTCTTAAAATTAATCTAAATTAAAAAAATGATTTGAATGTGTCGTCACAGACAATGCAAGCAAGCCAAAACGCTGGCACAACTTTCATACAGAAGAAACTAAAAGCTTTATTAAAGAAGCTTTATATTTAGAGATATTTTTATTTTTGGAGATTTTTGTTTTTCTTAGTTTTTATAGAATAAAAAAAGGATAAAATAACCAGTGGAAACACATTAACCACCTTGACGATTTTTTCTACAATAGTTAAATGAGTCAAATCTGTCAAGACGCTTGCAAAATCCATTTGAAAACCATGTCTCAGCTATAAACACTTCAATTCTTACTGACCATAAACTCCAACTTTTCAAATTTATTTCCAAGTGATCTTGACGATATCAGTTCTGACTGGACGCTGCTATTTGAAATGAATTTTTCTTTAGTGTTGCATTTGAGGATGTGGGAACCTTTCGATTGTTTTCTACTTAAAGGAACGGCAAAGACTATGACATTACGCTTTCTTTTATCATGTTCTCTTTCTTTCAACTTGAGCAACCGCTCTACTAGCAACAGTTACCCATGATGATGAAACCAGACCAGACTCCGGCTTTGACTGAGACTTCAAATTGTCAGTCTTGTCAAACACTTTTTAATTCACTCTTCAAATCATGAACTTCCTGATTTAAATTTGGTACCCATCTTATGAGCTATCGAATTTCTCATCCTTCGATTCCAGAATAAGTAATTTGCTCCTCCAAGTCGAGAATTCAAGACTATCAACATAACGACACTCTCAAGGACTGCTTTGGACAGCGTCCTAAAACGCTTTCAAATTTTTCAAATTTTCTTTTTATTTAATAAACTTTTAAGTCTATTAATGGTAGTTTTTCTTAAAATTCTAATAATTTTAGGAAAAAAAAATCATCGGATTTGTTTAAACAAAAGAACTCTATTATTTATAAAAGAGTGCTATTTATTATCAATATTATACTAAATAATAATCAAATTAATCAAATAAATTTTAAATCAGTAACAAAACTAAGCCAATTAATAAAGTTAAATCTTTAAAATTCGCTATCTGTGAAGCACTGTTTTCAGTAGTAGAAGATAAAGTTGAACTTGAAAAAGAAGTAGAAGCTACAGAATTAATTGTACTGAGCGTTGAATTATCAGACATATCTTGACCATTAGTTGTAGAAGTGCTTTCTGTCCCATTCACTGATGCTATTTGCTCATATGAACTTATCATTGAGTTAAAGTCTAAATTCATTTTGGCAATATTAGAATCACCAGTTATACTAAAATCAAATAAACAAACATTGTCGTCACCACATAATTCTCTTGCTTTTGCTTCTTCAGTCGAATTTTCAAAAGTAATTCCATCTTGCATAAATTTTGGCACATAACCAACATCCCTTTTTCTATTTGTTTTACTTGAATTATAAAAAATGCTCTCTTGTTCATCTATTGACCATTTAAGTCCAAAATTTTCAAAAATATCCTTGTCATTTTGTGAATTAAGATTTAAAATGGTTCCATTTGGTAAAATAAAATCATCATTAGGATTATCATTATAATTGCCCATTAAACCAATTGTTTTTCCTTTAAAATTCGAAGGCAATGATGCAAAAATCAACAATGCATTATTAGATGGTGTGGACTGAATTTCAAAACCAATACCATTGTCATACGTTAGCTGAACAGTTTTGTTATTGGTATCTACACTACTTTGTAGTCCATTTAAATAGTATAAGCCATCTGATAACTGGTTTCCTGTTACTAGAAAAATGATTTGATTATTTTCAACTTTAATTTCAATATGATCTGTTTTATCGGCTTGTATGGCAATAGATTTGAATACTGTTCCTTGAGTTTGTTCACCATTTTTGGTCAGAGGGCCTATTCTTACTTGAACAGTAAAATTAATTTCGCTTATTTGAAAAAAATTGAATTGACCATATCCATTGAAAGTGTACTTAAGGCCGTCAAATGTGGTAAAATGTGGGTCACCAGCTCCACCGCCGATTGCAGGGGGTTGCCAAAGCTTTCCGTCGTCAGATGGTCTTTTCTCAAAGTATAAATCACAGTTGTTGGACAAAAGACAGCATTGAAGATATGGGAAAACGTCAATTTTCATATGCTTTTTATAATAGAAAAATGAGCTATGCAAGTCAATACTTCCTCCACCGGGTGGTCCAGCTATAATAGACCCCTTATTATCATAACAGCATTGTTGCCCAGTTGAGTAATTACCTATTTGAATGGGAAAAAAAGACTTGTAACAAACGCTGGCACCTGGATGAAATAAGTTGCACAAATCTGGATCAAACGGATTGCACAGAAAGTCCATGGTTAGGTTTGAGAAAAAAAAGGGAGTCTGATTAAATGGTAAATTTGGTGGACATGGTGGCAGCATTTGCATGATTGGAATTGGATCGGGTTGTTCACTGTGCCATGACTTACAAGAACCATCTGTAGATTCAAGTTGATTTATTATGATAAAAGGTACAATTGTATCATATTTAATGAAATCAAAAGAGTCATCATTATAGTATGGATTTTTGTAACTAAAACCAATATAAGCTAAATCGACATCTACTCGTGGAACATCTTGGTAAAGAAGAGTAGAATTTATTTTGTATGTGTTGCTCGAGTATGGCTCAATTAGAGTATGTTTGGCAGAGCTTTTTCCAACTTGAATCAAATAAATATCAAATAAATATTGATAAAACTCAGAATAAAGAGTAGAACCATTAAAAACTATTTCACCATCAGTCATGTTATAGACTGGTTTTACATTCATAAAATAATTAAAAGCTGAATTTAAATAAAATGGAGGTTCTTCAATGATAAACAAATAACTTTGAAAAATTATATAATTGTCAATATAAAGACTGAATGTCATATTAACGAATGAATCGTCATTAGATGAAGATCTACTTTTTATCTTTGCATATTTGGTTTGGTTAAAAAATGGAGTCTCAAATTTACAACTTAACTGGTCAACATTTTTACATTCAACTTCAATTCCATTTTCAAAAACAACTTTTAATTTCTGAGTATTGTTAATGCAAAGACCTAAAATTAATCCTTCTTCTCCTCCGAAATAGTAATATGAATAAAAATTATAAAAATATGGATCTAAATTACAATCATAATCAAGAATTTCAGGGTCATCGACTCGATATATCCATCTCCCAGGAATATTGACGTTTGATTCATTCACCAAAAGAGACATGTTCTCAAATCCAGATCCAGGCAAAGATAAAGATCTAATTCCATCACCATAATTAAAACCAGCCTGGGCACCAAAAATCCATTCTAGTTTTTCATAATTAAATACGGAAAATGATTTATTTCCGTCAGATGCAATCAATGCTTGAAAGGTGTTTTCATCAAAATAACTAAAATATGTCCTGACTTGGTACCATGTGACAAGGTATGCCCATGAAGCGTTAAATGGTTCAACTGCTTTAGAAATATCTTCACTTATTTTATCAAGTGTTAGAGAATTGTTTATCTCTCGGTGAAATATGCTCCCACTTGATATTGCATTCCAAAAAGGTGTCAATGATACAAAATATTTTAATGGAAATGGCGAAGGATAGTTCGTGATTGGTTCCAAAAAGGATATTAAACCATCTCTGTTAATGTAAAGCTGTGAATAAAAACTTCCAAAAAAATTAAAATTTGCTGATAAATTGATCGGACCATCAAACAAATCAAACGAATCTACCATATTATCTCCATAAAATGTGCCAAAGTTATATAATACACTATTTGAAGTATTAGCTAATTTTGTAGTCAAATTAAATTGATTAAAATTAGTTGAAAAATTAAACTGATCAGTAAAGTCTGATTGATTGTAATCCAAAAGCGTTGAACTAATGTTACTTGAGTTATACTGATTATTTGTGGTTTGATTTTGAGCCAAAGCAGCAGCTCCAAGACAAACGAAATAAAAAAATTTTATATTCATTTTCTAATGTATATTTTAACTTTCATGCCATCTTTTTTTATAGTTTTTGTTATCAAATGGTTGAATAATTTAAATTAAAAGAAAATTATTATCTTAAATTTCATGTAATTTCATCGATTGTTATTTTCATTATTTTGAATCCATAAAAATGTAGAAATAAAATATTTTGTGAGTCATTCGAATTTTTTATTTATTTTAAATTAAAGATGACATATTTAAATAAAATATCCAAAGTTTTTTGTCTACTAATTATTGTTTTGTAATCATTTACTCAGCAAATTTTTATTTATACATTGTTTAATTTTGCACTTTCATAAACTTATAGAAATTTTAAGTAAAATATTAACACAATCATTTAAATTTTATTTTAAACTTCAGAGCACTCATTAGCCATCTTCTAAATAAGTTCTTTCAATACAAAATACACGCTCCTGTTTTAAATTTTAAAATCAACAAGTAATTATTAACCTTAATTCAATAATGATTTTGTTGGTAGTGTGATCAAGAAAAAGACAATTTGATCAAACAAACTGTAGAATTTTAACCATTTAAACAAATTTAAAAATTACAAAATACGATTTTATATATAATTTTATCTTTCCCAATTAAAATAATTTATGGTTAATTTTATTCTGATGATTTTTGCAGAAGATATGATGAAATAAACTTAAAAAGTGAATACAAAGCTTTTGTTTAATTTTTTTTTTACAAAAACATAAATATTTTTTCGATTTCATCATACGACTAAATAAAATAATTGGTAAATAGAATTGAACTGATAAATTCTTAAAATTATTGCTTTCCAAATCAATAAAAATGGATTTTGAATTTATAAAAATTCAACTTAAGTAAAATAATAAAATAAATAAAATACATATATTTAAGTCTTCAACAAAAAACGATAAAAATAAAGAGATTTTTTTTAATAAATGTAATACAAAACTGTCTGAATTTAGCATTGGTTATAAAGCAATTGAAAAAGAGACTGGAATGAAATGAAAAAGCCAAAGAGTCCAGAAGACTTAAGACATGTTTTTCTGAAAGTAACTCGGAAAAAAATGAAAATAAAATAGACGCTGGTGAAGTCATGATAATAAAAGCAAATGTTATGCTTAAGACCGAGATGGTAACTCTTCTCTTTCTTTGCATTGATTTCATAGCTGTTTCATTGGTTTGGTATCGTAAAGATTTGCTATCAACTAGAATTGTTCTAATTAGCAAGATGTCAAACACAATCATAACACTAAAAGGAATTAAGTTGTAAACTACTAGATTTATCTTGTCCATTGTGGGAAATATTCTGAATTCAGCTGAATACCAAAAGCAATTTTCATTTTCTTGAACCAAAGTGAAACTTTCAAAAACTGACCCGTTTATTAAGTCTAATTTGGTCACATTTTTTGCGTATACTTTTACATAATTTCCATTAAAAATTAATACGTGACTGTTGAACAGAAACATGACTAGAATGGTAGCAATTGATCAGGTGAAAGCTGATTTTACGGTTGAAAAGGGCAAACGACTGTAGACAGAGCCTGGAACCGATTTGACAGAAACATATCGGTCCACGCACATTATACTCAGAATATTGGCAGTCGTGTGCAGAGAAAAAACTTGTAGAAAAATAACCACTTTGCAGCTGAACAAATTGGCTTTCTCAAGCGCTATATGGAAGTTTGGGCCTAGAAAATGATTCAAATTCCATTGGAAAAGAGATATTGTATCAAATACTGCTACAAATGAGAGAAAAACCATTGATGGAATTTCCTTAAATTGTCTACTAAAACGAAATATTAAAAAGCAGACTGTATTGCCAAATAGACTGAGAGCAATTATTGCCAATGGTATGTAGGATATTATAATCTCTATTGTGAAATATTCATCCATTTATGATTTAAGATTCAAACAATATTTTAAAACAAGAATTTTATTTTTCTAGATTAGCTAATGCTTAGCTTTAGTTTTATAGATAAATATTTGCTCTATATACATTATATATATTTATATAAATATATAGTATGTGATTTATATTAATTTTTTTAGAATTATAAATAAAATAAATGTGACTATTGTACTTTTTTTCCGTAAAATATTTAGCTAATTTATTTGCTTTGAAAGCATTCGTAGTTTTAAAGAAATTAAACGGATTTTGATATGTTTGGAAATACTTAAGATACGACACCAAGTATAAACACTGCCATTTCGGAGTGAGATGTTTTTAGGAATTTATTTTTTTTAACATCTCAAAATTTAAATAAGAAATTTCACAAGATAAAATATCTTTTTCTAGCCTCTTATAAATTTTTACACATATTTTATCTACCTGTAGAAAATTTTTTATTCAAATAGTTATCTGTCGTAAGACAATGCTACGGAAAGATATTTTACTTATATGTAGCATCTTCCTAAAATTTTATTTTTTGCTAACTAATGAATTTTGATATTTATCTAAATTTTTGGTTATCTAAAACAACATTACTATCATTCAAATAAACAGACATTTAAAAATTAATGTATTTATAAAAATTGTTTAAAATCATTAGGAAAACTTTTAAATTTGAAAAAATAAAAACTTTTCTTAACGATAATTAAAACTAAAATGTATTTTAAAGATCCTATCAACAAAATTATACTAATTTTATACATAAAAATTTACATGTTAAAAAATTAACTAAAAATATTTATATTAAGGGTTCAAATTTTGAATTTTAACAAAAGTATTATAATATCTTAATGACGTACTGATTCTGTATTTCCGAAAAAGAAATATAAGATGAGTTAAAAAAAACCAATATTTACTTGAAAAATAAATTCAAAAGATTCTGCCAAAGGACATCAATTTGAGATAAAAAATCAAAATATCAAAATCGATAATTTTCAAGATTTTTGAAAATATAGTATCTATATATTAGGAATTAATTAATTATTGAAATTATTGTTTTTTGAAAACAATATAATTTGATCAAATTCATGTTTTAATGATTTAATTTATTTGAAAATTAAATTTTCAAAAGAAAAAAACCATGTATTATAAATACACAATAAATAGATTGTCGTAAGTTAATTGAATAAAATCAAATGATTATTTTGGAAAATAATCAAAGATGAAATTGAACTTAATATTTCTTATGCTATTCTGTTTCAAGTCCTTTGCCTTTGGTGATACTTTACACCAAACATATCTAAGAATCAAAAAATACAAGCCTTCGGAAAATGTCTACCAAAATGAAGCCTTGGATAAATTCAGCGCAAGAAATAAACTTATTTGCATGAAGAAATGCAATGAACAACTCAATTGCCAAGTAGTTACATTTGCAAATAGAACCTGTTCTCTGTTTTCGGCTATTGAATTGTCCACTGACCAAAGCCAAGCTAAAAAAATGCGTGTTTATGTTAAGAAGACAACTGATGAAATAATGGATGAACTTGATATTGGTGGTTCAATAAACATTTCTGAAATAAACTGTATTTATCCTTAACATTCAATTCCTATAATCTTTTATTTTATTAAATTAACCTTCTAGGCTCGAACAACTTACCAAAGCAATATTCAGAAAATTGTTCAAACAATTGCTTGAATGAATGCCAAAATGGATTGAAATGTTTGGTCGGTGTTTGTGATTGTAATGAAACTAGCTTTTTCAACACTACTAGTCAAAAATGCGGTAAATTAATTAATTGTTTATTAAAATTTAAAATAAAATTTAATAAAATTTGTTTAATAAAATCAATTAAGAGCCAAAACATGAAATAAATGAATACTGTGAGAAAAATGCTCACTGTAATCATCATAACTTTTTGGAATGTTCTTTAGATAAAAGATGCGTTTGCTTTACCAATTGTATGAATAATAATGGAAAATGTGGTAACTATTTTGATTAATTGATTATCAAAAACTTTATTTTTAATGATGAGATTAATTGAGTTATTTAATTTAGAAAAAATGATTGAATATGGAGAATCATGTTCCCACAATGAACATTGTAATCACCATATAGGCCTTGAATGTATCGATTCTGTTTGTAATTGTAGTGATAAGTATGCGTATCAAGACAGTGTTTGTGGTAAATTGAATTTGTATATTTAGGTTTTATAGCTTATTAACACTTGAAGCACCAAAAAATTTAAATCCTCATATATTTTGGGTAGATTTTAATATAAATCAATCGTTTATAGATAATGTAGATTTTATCTTTATTTAAAAAAAGGATTAATATTTGATTAAAATATCTTGAAAAATTGGTAAATGCTTCTAGTATTAAATAAAAGTTTGTTCAAAATAATAAAATTATCTTTCTATCAACATCTTTAGACCGATTCTCTTTTTTTTAATTATCATTAAAAAATTGTTTCATTATTGAAAAATTTGTATCTTTTATTTTTAGTGATGAAAATTCCACCTGAATTAAGCGACTGTGATTACGATTCAAACGAGTGCAAAGAAAATACTGGTCTGGCTTGTATAAATTTTAAATGCGTTTGTCCTGGAAAAAAAAATTGGATAGAAAACAGATGTCGTAAGTAAAAATTACTGATTAAATAATGTGGTTAGAAATTTTTTTCATTTTATTTATGAAAAATACTTATTACTGAGCTGTTTTGTTGGTTAATTTTCGACAAAATTTTTATTAAACATGAAAACATACCTGCTAACCTTACACAATTAAAATCACAATTGAGATATTAGGTTGATAAGTTATTTATTTTAAGGATCGTAGATCATAGATTTTTTTTATAAAAATTTTTTGTAAATTATCTTTTGGATTAATACCAACTTAATTGAACAAACATATTCATAGATTTTTTGATTATTGATAAAATTCTTTAAAAGAAAACAATCATTGTGGTTGTATAGATTGGTGACCAAGACCACTTTCAATTAGTAGACTAAAATTATGAAAGTTTTAATTCTGAAAGAATCTTCTATTTTGGTCAAGCTTAAATGGTTCAATTTTTTACAAGAATAAACATTCACAAAAAACACTAAGTTGTAAGTCTTAAAATACGAAATCAAAGACTATAATAAAATTCTAAGTAATGATTAATTTTTGAATAAATTTGAAAAAAAAACATTTTTTGGCTAATCATAATAATTTTTTAATTCTCAAATTGTTTTTAAGAGGATATAATAAATTTGGTTATTAGAATTCAATCAATGGTAGATTCTATAGTAAATATCCAGTTGTTTTTTACATCAAAAGACAGCTTTAAATCACCAATTTGTTCAGAAATGAAGATAACAAAATTGTTGGATAATTTTGTATACAAACTACCTGTTACATTGGGTCCTGTGACAATTAAATTAAAAATTGATTATCAGGATATTGAACTAGATAAAAGCTTTGATACAGAAGATTATGAAGATGTTTGCTTAATTCTTTCAAAAAAAGGATTGTACGATGATAACATTCAGCAGAGCATTGAAACAATAGGACTTGGAAAAAAGCCTGAAGTGGAATTAATATCATGCGACTCAGAACAATAATAAATTAAAATCTTTAATTTTACAACATCAAATTAGCAAATATTGAATATTTTTCATATTACATTTTTCATATTTTGATTATTTTAAAAAAATATTTAAAAAGTTTTTTAAAATTTAATCATAAACTTAATTATGCCTTTTTTAAAATAAACTTATGCTATTATTTACTGTAACCTCGTGATAACGACTCGTGATAAAGACCTTTTTTTAGAGTCAATAGTTCCTATGCTACAACAATTAAAATTTAATTAGCTAGTAGCTAGAAAATACTTTGAATATATTTTCCAAAAATTAAACTCAAATTAAAATTTTACTCTGACTGACTGCTCACTAATAATCATTCCTGTTGCTTTTAGAAAGCCTAATATAATTTTTCCTATTTCTAAAAAGAATTGAAAAATTAAATTCTCATAATCACGAAACGAAAACATCTCTAACGATTTAGCAATGTTTAGCTTACATATTCTCTTCTAAGCTATGAGCATATTTTTTTTGGTTAATTCTGTTTATTTTAGTCCATCTATTCCAGGATACCCTGCATACAAAGCTAATCGGAAAACCCATGTTGCTGGAGGTGTCTGTATTTTTTTTGTATAGATAGTTTAACTTCTTTTCCTACTGATGATCAAATTTTAAATTAAGAAAAAATTGGACAAACATGGGGCTTAATCAAAGTTGGAATAGAAAATATTGTAATTATTTTTATCTAAAGATCTTTGGTTTTCAACGACCAGGAGGTTCTATAATCTAGTTTTGTAAGAGTTGGCGGATTTTGACTCATGGTTCCTTGACTGGAGTTCTTATTTACGGTGATTTTAATTTCCCTATCAAAGATTGAAGTAACTAATATTTTAATAATGTTCGCGACACGAAGATTTAGAATTGAATTTTATATAAAAAATAATGTATTTTGGATGATTTTCTTTTTAAAATTCAATTCAAAAAGAAAATCACATTTGAACCATAAACCCTTGCAAATAAGGATTTTTAAAATTCTTTTAAAAATCAATTAAAATGGCTTTTTGATAGGTACAATTATTCATATTTAAAGAAAAAGAAATCTATAAACAAAAACAAGTCTAAAAATTCAAGAATATAAGACG
Organism: Brachionus rotundiformis; assembly: GCA_016802295.1. Taxonomy (NCBI): domain Eukaryota; kingdom Metazoa; phylum Rotifera; class Eurotatoria; order Ploima; family Brachionidae; genus Brachionus; species Brachionus rotundiformis. Next base: position 525,854 of record JAESIW010000118.1, read on the forward strand.
GTTAAAAAAATATCAATTGAAAATATAAAAGAAAATCGAAATAGTTTCGAAAATTTTCATATTTTCTGTTATCAATTTGGTAAATTCCTATTTCAATTAGGTCTTTTAAAATTTAATATTTTGCAATCAAAAATTTTTAAATTACTTCTATTGATATCTAAAAAATTAAAAAAATAACTATAAATAAGATTATCAAATAATTTAAACAAATTTCCTTTTCTCAATTTGATCCAAGTTTTGGTTCCCTTTTGAGCAAAAAAAAGGGATTGTTTTTAAGATATTTATCATAAAAATTACCTGTTGTGTAATGTATTCAATTTATATTTTAAAAATTTAGATTATCCAATAACTTTAATTAAATTAATGTTCTCCATTTGGTCAAGTTCTGATACTATCAGGTTTTTAAAATTTTTTTTTCAAAACATAAATTTAAATTTTAAAAAATTAAAATTTAAGTTATAATTTAGAAGTGTAATTTGTGAAACTTTATTTACATTTTAAAGAAATAAAATTAAAATTTAATTAGCAAAATTAACACCAAAGACACGTCCATCTTAACTGGTCAACACTGTTGTTAATGGCTCGTTTATTCCAGTCATATTCTATTAAAATTTTAAACAAAAGTCTTTTACGGTGCCTCAGTCTAAAAGTAAATTTGGCTATATTGATATGATTTTTATTTTCTTAAATCAAATAAAAATGTAACATTGAATTTATTTTTTCTTTTTTAGTTCATTTTATAAATAGATTTTTGAAATATATTTCGATATATAGTAAAATTTTATAAGAATAAAGCAGTAATATTTGAATTATTATTTATTGAGTAATAAAAAAAAATTATTTTCATTTATTCATTGCTTTGTTTTCATGTGATAGTATTTGGTTTGGGTTGTGAAGTTTAGTAAAAATAAAAAAGTTTGATTCTATTGAAAATATCTCAAAAAGGAAAACTAGAGTTTCATTAAAGACAGTTTATTTTTGGCTGTAAGAGTAAGACTGTTGTCATGTCTTTTGAAAATATTTTTTTATAAAAGTAATATGAAACACCACCTATTCTTGTATACAAATCCTTTAACATGGCGAACATGTTTTGATTTTTCGTCCAGTAGAACCATAATAAATTTTTGAAAGTAATCTAATTATATAGTATTTAATTAAAAAATTCGATTCTAGAACAATCTAGATGTGTTTAGTTAACGCATTCTCTTTGAAGTTGTATGAATATTTTCTTCTGTAACATCCTGTAATTCGAGAAAGCTTGATCGTTTTAATCTCAGAAATTTATCCAATAATTTAGCTAATCATTAGATAAAATTCTGTAATGATAGTCTTTTTTTAAGTTTTTTAAATTTATTAAAAAAAATTAAATTCAATTTTTTTTATAAATTTGCAATTAGCTATTAAGACCGGCTACTTTTTAAGCGCTTTAATTGCTTAAAGCTACAACTTCCAAGTTAATACGAAAACTAAACACATCTAAATCGGTCGACAGTCGAATTTCTTTATGAATGATTTTTTAATATTTTTAAAAAATTTAATAAAAAATTTTATTAGAGAATTCCAAGAAACAAGATCATTTTAAGCTGATGGTACACTTAAGGCACAACCACTCTTTGTTGTTGTGCCCATTCCTTCTATTTCGCCTTCAATTTCTTTATGCTGTCAATTTATGAAATTTAGATAATTTCTAATTTAAATTTATATTGTTTCAATACCTTTTTTTGAAAGAATTAAGCAAATATCTTTGATATCTTCTGTATTAAAGCTTTAATCTAGTTCAATTTCTGATAGTAAATTTTTACTTTGATATGTAACAGATAGTTTATTTACAAAATTATCAATCAACAATTTTAATAACAATTTAATTTAATTTAATTTTTAATAATTTTAAGTTTTTAACTTCAGTTTTAGATAATCACAAATTAAAAAAAAACAAATTATGACTTTATTAAAATGGATGAAATGTTGATGAAATGTTCAAAAATATTCTACTCTTCATTTTTACTACTTTCATGCTTCTTTCGTTTGGTTTTACTGGATTTTTTTTTTGTCCTATTAAACATTTGTTTTTTATTCCAATGATTATCTAATTTAAATTCAATGCTAAGTTGTTGTTGATAACTTTTCTTATCCATTCTGTAATAAAAAGGAAAAAAAGAACTAAATTTGAAATATGAATGTTTATTTTTTAATTTAAATATTCCCAAAATATTATCTAGAAAACACTGGAAAACAGTTAAATTATTATATTGAATGTATTAGAAAAATCTAGAAAATTTCGAAATTTAGAAAAATCATATTGAATAAAAATAAAAAAGAAGAGAGTAAAAAATGGATTTTTTTATTTTGTTCATTCAATTGTTCTTCAAATGCATCTTATACTTTAGACCTTAGACTTAGGAAATAACAAGATCAATAAAAGATCGAACTTGGGTACCTAAAAGAAAAATCACGTATCTTAATATTTAACTTATTAAATCGATATAAAAAATTAATAAACAATATTTTTTTTTTTAATTGGTATCATTTTAGATTAAACATCTTTGATTTAACAAAATATGATTTAAAGCTCTTTTCATCAAAAGTCATCATTAATAATTTAATGATAATGGTTCATATTAGATTCTTAACAAATAACAAATATTTATTGAATAATGGTATTTAGTATCATTTATTATAATATAATAATTGATATATTCAAAAAATAAATGTTAAGAATATAAATATATGGTGACTATATATTGTAAAAACTTTGATTTTAAATTTGAACCTAAAATCAAAAAATAATGAAAGATGAAATTGAACTTAATATTTCTTATGCTATTCTGTTTCAAGTCGTATGCCTTTGGTGATACTTTACACCAAACATATCTAAGAATCAAAAAATACAAGCCTTCGGAAAATGTCTACCAAAATGAAGCCTTGGATAAATTCAGCGCAAGAAATAAACTTATTTGCATGAAGAAATGTAATGAACAACTCAATTGCCAAGTAGTTACATTTGCAAATAGAACCTGTTCTCTGTTTTCGGCTATTGAATTGTCCACTGACCAAAGCCAAGCTAAAAAAATGCGTGTTTATGTTAAGAAGACAACTGATGAAATAATGGATGAACTTGATATTGGTGGTTCAATAAACATTTCTGAAATAAACTGTATTTATCCTTAACATTCAATTCCTATAATCTTTTATTTTATTAAATTAACCTTCTAGGCTCGAACAACTTACCAAAGCAATATTCAGAAAATTGTTCAAACAATTGCTTGAATGAATGCCAAAATGGATTGAAATGTTTGGTCGGTGTTTGTGATTGTAATGAAACTAGCTTTTTCAACACTACTAGTCAAAAATGCGGTAAATTAATTAATTGTTTATTAAAATTTAAAATAAAATTTAATAAAATTTGTTTAATAAAATCAATTAAGAGCCAAAACATGAAATAAATGAATACTGTGAGAAAAATGCTCACTGTAATCATCATAACTTTTTGGAATGTTCTTTAGATAAAAGATGCATTTGCTTTACCAATTGTATGAATAATAATGGAAAATGTGGTAACTATTTTATTGTTTTATTTTAAATTTATATCAATTTAAAATTTTTAACAGAATTAAATGAATGTAATGAAAACAAAAGTTGTAGAGAAGATTTAATTTGTAATCAATCTAAATGCATTTGTGAAGGAAATAAGCTTTATTATGACGATCAATGTGGTAATTTAATCCTTATTTACTCTAATTTTTATTTAATTTATATTTTCTAAGTTGATTCAGTCAATATTTTGTTTATAATTAGATTTTTGGTAAAAACTAATGTCAAAATTCATTTGTATCCATATTCAAATAACAAATCTTCTAGAGAATTTAATCTTTACCCCACTGAATCGAATGAAGCATTTTCCTTAAAGATTCCGGCTAGCATCGGTCAAACCACCATCAAGATTTCAATAGACCAAAAAGCTTTAGAGTTGACTGAAAGTTTTGACGCAAATGAAGGCAGTGATTTTTGTTTTCTATTATCTAAAATAATTCCACCAAAAAATGATTTCGAACTGATAAAATGTTCACCAGAAAATAATTCATCTGAATAGATATGATTAATCAGTTACATTAAAAAATTGTAAAACTATCAAATTTATATAGTTAAAAACAAGTAAATTTTAGTATTAATGTAATTTGATAATAAATAAAGTTTAACTTTAAAAAATAAAAAACTACACTTTAATTCTTAAGTCTTAAAAGTAATAGAATTGTGATCTTTTTATAATTTTTTCTTTATCTAAACCTAAAAGCGCAATTTGAACTCGTTATTTGTTTTTATTTTTTCACCATGTTCCACTGATTTACCACATGAGAAATATATTTGAACCTCAAAAAACTTTAATTTACTGGTTTATATTTACCAAAGAGATCTAAAGGCAAATATTATTTTAATTCGTTGTTGGTCGTACCCTTAAGATGTCCATTGAAGGTTCAGCTTGACAACTTCCAAACTCATTTCGTTTGGTTTATTTTTTGTTCAATTGGACATGATTTTTATTCCAAAATTTTTAACAACAAAAATTGAAGGTAATTTACTCTGATGAGCAAGTTTCACAATTGAAGGCACCGTCAGTCAAAGTTCATAGCGCTTCTGGCATGAAGAAATTTACCAAATCTGCATAATTCTATATCTTTTCATCTATAATGAATTTTTATTAATGATTCAAGAGTATAATGCTCATGCTTTAATAACAATAAAAAGGGATCTTTTCAATTTTATAAATTTTAGACCATATTTTTAATGATAAAAATTTTCATTGAAAACATTAGAAAGTAATTAAAAAATCGATTATGAATTTTTCATTGAATCAGATTACAAAATTTTAAATTTTTGATCACATATTTACAAACATCATAGATATTATTTAAAAAATTTTACAATAATTAAAATATAATTTTTATTATATTTGATAAAAGATTTATTCACTGTAATTGTAATGGGTGCCACGTCTTTCAACAACAACAGGCTAGATGCATGGAAGTGGACAAGATGGAACTTGTAGCTTAATTAAAGTATCCGCACATGATAAAGAATAGAAGACACTTGAGGATGTTATCTTTAATTAACTGAATCACTTCAAAGATCATATTTAAGATATTAATTTTATTAAACAATTATAAAAACCAATTAATTAATTTGCTTTTTAATTATTAAATATTTTATTTCGTTTAAGTTATAAATTATAATTTGTTATCTGAGCCGATTCCGGGATTGATTAAAAAAAAAATAAAAAATTTTTTTCTCTTTTTATAAATTAAAAAATGAGTTTTTTCACTAACATAGTGAAAACTTAAAAATTTTTTAAAAATTAAACTTTTTCCTTTTATTTCAAGTTTTAAATTATATAATTTCTATTTACCAAAAATAAAAAAAAGTGTGTTTAATTTGTTTCTCTATTAAGTTGGAAAAACGATAGTAAATTTTTAATAAAGAAAACAAATAAAAATTAGAATTAAAATAATTAAAAAGAATAATTAGAAAAAAGTAATAAAATAAGAATTGTTCATTTGATTTGTTGCTAAATTATATGATTTTTATTTAATTTTTATTTGATTTTTATTATTTTTAAACCATTAGATTTTTTGTTCATTTAGCAATTTTTGTCAAAGATTATAATTTTTAAAGTTAACTTTTAAATAACCTTAAACAAAAGCTTTTTAACTTTTGGAATCTTAAGTGAACCTTTTACCGTGAGCAATCAAGTTAAAAATAATTTTTTCTTAACCTTGTTTGGTTTTGATTCCTAAACAAAAAAGTGTTAGGGAAACAATTTTTATTGAATAACTGCATGAAACTTAAATACCAAAGCAAAACAGCCACAAAAACTCATATTACTTTCGTACAGGTAAAGCCATTATTAATTCAAAATTTAAATTCACTACGCTTTATATTCATCCTAATTTAGCTTGTTAATCAGAATTAAAAAATAAATATTCAACACTTAGCAATCTTATCTGGCCACTTTAAATGTTCTACTTGGCCCTTATGTTACCATGATAACTGACACAAACATTTTCTTTAGCTTTTTCTTAAAAAAGAAATTATTTTCTCTTATTTTTTTATATTAGTTTAGCAGCTCCAAAGTCGCTAGGTAACACATAATGAAATCATCATCAAGAGACTTAAATCAAAACTCAAATTTTAATAGAAGATCTACAGCCAACAATTTAAATAGCCAAAATAGTTCGAATCAGCTGAATTCGAGCATAAACATTGGCTCAAACCCCTCTGCTATTTTTGACCATAAGACATTCGTGAAAGTGTTCTATGCTGATAACAAAGTTATCTTGTTAAACTCGCTATGCTCGTGTCTACACATGCTAAACTACCTAAAAGAACAGCTTAGTCTTAGTAAAGATGAACTCATTGATTTAATAGACTTTGACGGAAATCTAAAGGAAATACCCAACTCAAATAACAAGGACTATGCCATTCAATTCCTGGCACCTACGGTCAGTTATGCTGTGCTAAAAGTCGATCTGGACACAAATACTAATGAAAAAAGATACACTCCGATTTTGAACGAAAATAAGCTAACACCTAGCATGACAAGTATGTTAATTTGGTTCTACTTTAAAATAATAAACTTTGTAAAAATTAATAGTTAATATAAGTTATAATTAAATTTCAGATTTGATTGTACTTTTTTGTTAAAAGTTAAAAAGAAAATTGCTGGATAAAATGAGACAAATATTCAATACAATTTATTTTATTAATTTTTATTTTTGCCAAAATGATGATAACTTATCACTTGAGACTTAAGATTTATTGGCAATCATTTAATTCTATTTGACAATTTCAAAGATAATATAATTTATTATTTTTATCACAGCTCTTTCTTACCTTATCATATTTTAACAGAAAAAATTAAGAAAATCAAAATTTAAATAATTATACAAATTAAATTCAAATTTTTTTGTATTAATTTTATCTCGGCATGAAACATTGCGAAACAGTTCTGAAAAATTAATTTTTTAAAAAAACATTTAAAACAAAATGTTTGCCGAGCAAAACTTGGCACATGTATTCAATTACCATATTTTGACCTTTCTTTTTTAAATCATTTTTATAATACCTTTGGTAAATAAACACCAGAACCTTCAAATTCTACTTAAGGTTTGACAAAAGTTAGGAATCAAAAGACCAGATGATGTAAATTAAGATACTTTGGTTGATTATCAGATAAAAATTAATTTTTAATTTGGTAAAATTTTTTTTTTGAGAATAATTCTAATTCATCATTAAAAATGATTATTAAAATCATTGATTTTAATTTTCAGCATTTATAGTATTTGATAAACAAATAATTAGCATTTATTAGTGAGGAAAATCAAAGTTATTTCTTTACCAATACTAATTTAAAAAAAAAATAATTAAAAAAAAATTATGATGTCTCTTAAAAAAAAAGTTTTTTTTTTAATCTAATATAATATATTTAATTAATCAAGAAACACTGGCAAACTTAAATGCTGGAAAAACCATGAATAAACGAATGACCAAAGAGTCGCGGTTGAAATCACAAAACCAATTATTACAAAATTCAGCACAGAACGCAAATTCATCTGGTAATTTGCTCTCCCAAACGTCGAGTGCCAGCTTTCAAACCGGTCAATCAGCCCAAGTTAGCACAAGAAAAACCGCGAGAGTTAAATAAAAAAAATACAAAATAAAATATATTTTGATAAAATATTTAAACCTTATTTTGCTTTATGATTTTTTATATTCTAACCGTGTTTAATAAAATATTTTCAAAAGTATTAATCAAATGTTTATCTTAAAAGACATTTTAATTTAATTCTAGCTAAACGAGTCCCTACGCTTTTTTAAGTTTATATAAACACAAAATTCCTTCTTATTTTTAAAATGTCAAATTTTTTTTAAAATTTAATCTTTGTTTGATTCTTCATCTTGTTCGCAGGATTAATCACTAAACCTAGAAATGATCTTTTAATGAATATTTTTCACACTATAAATATGGGACCATTTTGCCACCAAATCCAAGTACCTAAATTAAAAAAAATGTTTAAATCATTAGTTTTGACAATTCTTGGCCTAGCTGTAATATTGAACCAGACTTTTCAAGCTTGTAAGTTCCACAAATAACTTAATAATAGCATAAACAAAAGTAATATTTTTCTTAGCGGTCAAATATGGCAACGATCCATGTGCTACAATTGGATGGAACCCTTGTCCACCAGAGATTCCGATACAACCTTTAACCCAGCCTCCGCAACCTCCCCAGCCGGCTTACCACCCACCTGAGCCATCTTATAATCCACAACCACAGCCACAGCCGTCGTATCACCCACCACAACCACAGCCATCGTATCATCCGCCACAGCCTGAGCCTTCTTTCATCCCTCCCCAACCATCATATAACCCACCACCACAACCACAGCCAACTTACAATCCACCACCACAACCACAGCCGATATATCACCCACAACCACAACCCCAGCCTATTTATAATCCTCCACCACAACCCCAGCCATCAAACCCTTGTGGTAATGGCTATCAAAACCCATGCCCTCCATTGGAGCACATTACTCAGCCTTCTTATCCCCAACCAGAACCACCATCGTACGGAAATCACCGAGACAACCCACTTTATTGTTATTCATGCAACAGCAATCAACCAGCCTGTCAAAATCCCTACAACTACACCCGCTTAGACATTGAACATTTGGTTCCATGCAATGGCCAATGCATTAGATACCAAAACCCCAATGACAGATACAGTACTGATTCAATTTTATTATAAGTTAATCAAGCTATGTTTTTTTCTTAGATTGGTACCGTGGTTGCTCATGGGAATACGACTTTATGAAGCCACAGCCACCAAGTGTACACAAAAATGGTATTACCTATTACTTTTGTGAAACACGCGGGTAAGCCTAATAAATTTAAAGTATTACATTGTTTATTTGCATATAATTTTAAGTTGTAACGCAATATGCTAAAAGATGACAAATAGACAATCAAAATTTGGATTATGAACAAGATAATTTGTATTTTTCTTAAGTAGTGTTTTTATCTAAACTTAGTTTTTATTTTATTACAATTAAAAATAATTGCAATAAATTAAATTTACTTAAAAACTATTCTTTTATTTAAAATAAAACCAAACTATTATATAATAATTGTTAAAAAATAAGACATTAATTAAATTTTTGACAATCAATAAAAACGATTTTATAAAAGAATTTTTAACCTTTACCAATAGAATAAAAAACATTAGGATTAAATCAATGCATAAATGCTCATTTTTTAATAATCTTATAAAATCCATTTTATAGATATATATGTATATACATAAATCTTTATTTTGTTCATTTTCTAATTTAACTTGTTCATTAGTTTAGAAACATGGGTCAAGAACAAAGCACTTTGCCAGATCACAAGCCTAGTACACTTGAAATGATAAAATTGGATGATATAATTAGAATAAACATGGTTCAGATAGAAAAAAAGCTAAAAATGCTCGACATCTACATTCCTAATGCACGTAGCGAGCTGCAAAGGTATTTTGACCAATACGAGACCAATTTAAGCGAATATCTTCATAATGCTTCTAAAATAAAATCAAGAATTGTACTTAAAAAATGTGAACTAATTCACTCAATCAATCGGTCATCTAAAAATCTTTATTTTGTTGAGAATTTCAAGTCATTGAGCGAAATTTTGAGCGAAAATTTTTACTCTATTACCAAGAGTTTAGACTTTTATAAAAAAATAAAATATTTTAAATTTGTTAATTTTTGTGAAGAGATAGAAGCAGTTTATTTAGATGACAACTGCTATAATTATATCATACTACCAATATCAAGATACAAAATATTCTACTGCTGTGCTAATTTTTTCAAAAAAAGCTGCATAAAAATAGTTAATTGTCACGGAGTGGAGCTGCATCGTCGTGCCATAAATGCCAACTTCTATTTTTCCAACTTTATTGTCTTTGGCAAAAATATAGCTGGTGTTTACACAGATATAAGAACAAATAGAACTCTGATAGAGATCTATAATGACCAATTGGAGCTTGTGGCATCCAAGCTGTTCGACCACAAGCTAGATCTGGTTAGGTTGAGCTCTGAAGAACTGGTTTGCAAATCAAAAGAAAAGTTAAACTTGTATTTTTTTCTTAATTTAAAGTATTATCTCTTTTAAATTGAAAATTTAAATAAAAAATGTTTTATCTTAGTTTGGAGCAAGTGTTTTCATTCAATGTAAAGAGTAAAAATGAGTCCACTCAATTAAATGATGGGGATATTGAGATAATTGGATTGAGTAAGCAGGAAATATTCATACTGGTCAAGAGCAAGAAGATTTTGAAGAAAATTGACCGTCAGACGGGCAAGTCTTCCGGATCGATTGATTTGGTAAAGAGATTTAATGGTCGAGGACATGAAATTAACTTTTCATATTTGCAAATGGATTTAAATCAAACCATTTTTTTGATAAAAGATAACATTAGAAAAATTTTGTATATTTTTGACAAAAATTTTAACTTTTTGTCAAAAAATGAAAATTTCGATCAAGTATTTAAGTCAATTGAATTTACGTATTTTAATGATGGTTATTATTGTGACAATTTGAATAAGAAAATTTATTTTATATAATTTTACTATTTTTGAAAAAGTATATTAAATAGGATTTTTTATCTATTTTTTAAACATAAAATAAAGTATCTAATCAAGATTCGAAAAATATTTGAAATTTAATGTATATGCCCTTTAATTCAAATTAATGTTTGATTTTTGAATTTAAATTAGTTTATTAGTTTTGCTAATTTGGTATTTTTTACCTTGATGGAGATTTGGAAAAACCTAAAAATAAATATGATAGTAATAGTAAAAAATTAATACAATATTTAAAAAATAATAATTTATTCTTTTTCCAAATGCATATTAGTATTTGTTTATTTATTAATATTTGCACACTAGTAAATTTATTAGCTTTTTTGGAAGTTTTTACATGATAAAATGTAATTAGATCTTTTTATTGTTCAGAACCAAAATTGAAATTATGAAAAAAATTTAATTGTAAAATACTTCAAATGAAATATAAAAAGTATAAGTGAACAATTCTGGTTCAGCTTATTAAAGATGTAATTTGATAATCTTGCCAGGAATTATTCAGAACAGTCCAATCTTTGAGCTTAAATGGTTTTAGAAATATGAAAAAGTGATATGCACTTGGTGCTTTTTTCTTAAATCAATTATTTTAATCTCAAAAAAGTTAAACTAATTAGACACATAAAAATCATTAACCTAAAAAAGGCTTCACATTAAGCGGCCAATAGGCCAAGACTAAATGTATTTTATTACCTAATTCTTTCTCTAAATTAAAGAAAAATATATGAGGATTTTTTAAAAACAATTATTCAACTATTCAGAGATTATTTGTTTTCCTTAATCAACGCCCTAGTGCTATTCGATAATGGACGATTTTTAACAAGAGTAAAAATATAATATCTGTCTTATATTCAGATCAACCCCAATCCCAGTTTGCTTAAACAAAATTAGCCCTAAAATTAACCCTGAATTGACTAAGATGTCCATTGACTATCAACTAAAGAAGCCTGACGTCGTCTTTCGCTTAGTCAAAATATTAAATGGTTTTTTTTTTTCCTTATCCACTCCTTGTGGAGCATAGGGTCATTACTTTTGCTTTTACCTTTGCTTCTCCCCATGTCATTCCCATTTCGATGAGCTCTTTCGTGATCGTTGACCTCCATGTTACTGCTGGTCGTTCTACCTTACGTCGCCCTTGAGGTGTCTATTGAAGGGCCCTTTTTGGTATCCGTGTATCTTTCATTCTAAGTACATGTCCGAACCATCGAAGCCTTTTGTTCTTGATGCATTAACTTAATGGCTCTGATTTTGTCATTCTGAATAGGTCAGCATTCGATAGTGTCCCAGGCCAGTGTGGAATCCTCCGCAGGCTTCCAGTGTGGAAGGTGTTAAGGCTTTTTCTGTCAGATTCACTCATCCCCCAACATTCACTTCCGTACCCTAAACCCATCAATGTTGCTTTTACTACACTGATGTATAGTTTAAGCTTTGTTTCCTTGCTGTAGATTTTTGATTTCCAAGCTGGTCGGAGTCTAGCAAAGACACTCTTTGCTTTAGCAAGTCTATTCTTAATGTCTCTGTGTGTTCCCAACGTTGTACTGATAGTGCTACCTAGGTATGTGAATTCATTAACACACTCGATTTGTGTACCATCGATGGTGATCGGGGTATCTAATTTGGTGTTTATGCACATTACTTTCGTTTTGGTTCCATTAATTTCGAGTCCAGTTGGTTTAGCGTTGCTCGCCAAGTCTTGCGTCTCCATATGCATATTTGCTTCTGTACTAGATATTAGCACCAGATCGTCCGCAAAGTCTAAGTATTCAAGTTTTGCAGTTAATCCCCATTGAATACCTCTCGCACTAACAATTGTTTTCTTCATGACATAGTCAATCAATATTAGGAATAGTGTCGGAGAGAGAACGCATCCTTGCCTGACGCCTGTGCACACTTTGAAACTCTCAGATTTTCCTCTTTCCAGAATCACGCTACACTCGAAATTCTCGTAGAAGAGTTTTATCAAGTTAACTATCTTCTGTGGTAGGCCATATGATCTTAATATAGCCCACAAGGTTTCTCTGTGTATGCTATCAAAGGCTTTCTTGAAGTCAATGAAGTTTAGATACAGGGTGCTATTCCATTCCAGACTAAATGGTTTATTTTAACTTAATTATATATTTTGTCCATGACTTCTTGAAGATGAAGAAGACCGCAAAACACTTGCATAAGGAGACAGAGTTTGCCATGGACAAAACCCGAAGCATCTACCACGAATGGGAGAAATACATTCAGATAAAAACATAAGGTTGCATAGCAAAGGGTTTTTGGAACACGAAAGAGGATGCGGAGAGCCAACCAAAATATGATAGAACAGAACTCGAACTGAACCAAATAGAGACCAAGAAGACCAACAAGAGAAGTAACCGAACGCGTTTAACGCAACATATTGCAGCTTTAGTTGATTTTTATAAGAATAGACTTTGCTTTAAAATTAGTTTTAAATAAGTTGTTTTCAAACTGTTAAAACAATTATTTCTTAATTATACAAACATGCATTGATGCTTAGGCATATGGTGTATTTATATGCCAACAACTTAATCATTTTAAGGATTCTTTTCTCTATGAACTGATTTTATTTATTCTGACTTTTATTTAATAAATATCCTAGAAGAAATTAATGAACTTAAACTTTTCATTTAAAAATTACAGAGATTATGATCAAAAAGCAATGTTTTGTAAGTATTTATCAATTTTGTAAGGCTTCGTGAATTGAGATATCTAATACCAAAATGTTTAATAAAATAAGAAAAATTTAAATCAAATCAATAATTATTCTGACAGGATCTTTACCAAGCCTAAAAAGAAGCAATCTGAGAAGATACTGAAACATTGTAATGCTAAAAAGTAAAGCTTTTCCCAAGATTTTATTTTATGGTAAATATTGTGGTTAAAAAAAATTTATGAATTGTTTAAGCTCGATGATAAGTGATCATAAAACTGTCTAATAACTGCCATGACTCAAAAATGGCTTTACATTATTTTAATAAAATTTAACACTCAAAACCCTGAGGAGTTTTGGACCCCCTTGAGTTGACATTACTTTTTAGTTTTTATTACATGAAAATAGGTATATTTTGCAATAAAAATAGTAGTAGTAGTAGTAGTTCTTGCTGCGACACCTAACATATAGAGTGTCTGAGCCCATCACTGCCATTTGGCCGTGTGGAGCTGTAGCAGCCGATTCCATTGAATTTATCTAAAGACTTTTTGAAACACGCAGTTGATTTAGATTTTACCACTTCTTCTGACAACTTCTTCTCCAATGCGGGACTATCCTATTTGAGAAAAAGGTATGTCTGGCACTAACCGCAGCTGCAAAATCGTTTCTAATTTGAGCAGTGAAACTTTCTCTCTGAACTCTGATACTATTCCCTCTTAACGCCGCAGCAGGACCATTGTATTCTGATCTATTTCTGATCAAATCTCTGACCAGGTCCACTTTTTCTAAACCATTGACTAATTTGTACATTTCAATCAAGTCTCCTCTCACTCTTCTTTCACTAAGCCTTGTCAAACCCAGTTTAACCAACCTCATTTCATACGACATATTTTTTAGATGCATAGGTATTTTTGTCGCCCTCTCTTGTATCCTCTCTAATTCATTCACATCCTTTTTCATACTTGGATTCCAAACCTGTACTGCGTAGTCTAGGTGGGGTCTCACCATTGATGTATACAATCTTAACCACAACCTTTCATCTCTACTTGTGAACGTTCGCTTTAGCACAAGCATTTTTTACTTGGCGGGTCCACTTTAAATCTGATGTGACCATCACTCCCTCTCACACTCTGTGGTCATTAATATAATATTTGAATCATTTTCACCACATCTTGCCGAATATTTATGTCTTGCATTTAGTCTGCCAAAATGCATCACTTTACACTTATCAGCACACAGTCCCATACGCCACACATCTATCCATTGACACACTGAATCAAGATCTTTCTGTAACGTCGCTCTTTCATAAACTTTATTTACTATTCCAAGTATTTTCGAGTCATCTGCATACAATTTCATTTTATTTGAAACGCACTCAGGTAGGTCATTTATATACAGAACAAATAGTAAGGGTCCAAGTACAGATCCTTGTGGAACTCCACTCAATATCTCTGACCATTTAGAAACTCCATCACCAAATACAACTCGCTGAGTTCTCATACTCAAAAAGTCTTCAAACCACCTAACCATTTTCTTGCCTAACCCATAACCACGTAGTTTATGAAGTAGTCGTTGATGCGGTACAGTATCAAAAGCCTTTGAAAAGTCTAATAGTATTTCATCAACACTGTTACCTTTTGCTAATTCGCTCGTGATCATGTCAAGCGTTTCAAGAAGGTTCGTGACACATCCTAAATAAATTAGTTTTTATATTTTTTGATTTTAACTATCAGATTGCAAATGATTACGCTTATTTAACCAAATACAAATAAGAGATATAGTATAAAGAGCCGAAAAGTCTCCTCCGGTGTTTGAGTGTTAATAAAATTGTCGATTCATATATCAATAATTTAAAATTAAAATAAAAAATATTAATTTCTTAATCTAAATGCACATTTATTTTTCATAAAGTTGGGTCATATTGCAAAATACTTAAATTTCTTTTAGTAGATGGTTCGAAATTATGACAAATAAATTAAATTTGTAAAAAAGACTTTAGTAAATTAGAATTTAAATCTTAAAAATGAGATATGAGCTAATAAGGCAAATTTATTATTTAAAAAAAAAATTTAGTGATTTTCAAACTGGTCCAAAATAAAAAAATTTAAAATAAGTCTGGTCAATTTAAAGTTAGTTCAAGCACATACACCATTATTGTAAGTTAAGCCTGATCTGCAAACGCATCTATAGCCATTGCATTCCAAATTTGCTGATGAATCACACAAGTCTCCATTTCCAGGTACAACTACCTCTTGAGAGCTTTCACGTGAGCCAGAGTCATCTGGTAATCTGCATCGAGCATTGTAAGGCAACGAGTCTTAAAAAATATTCATAAAATATTTTTTAACTAGCAGATATTTTGATTTTTTCCTACCACAAATTTCCAAAGTAATATTCCAGGTGCCGACCGAACATCTAGAATTAATATTTTAAAGCACTGGTAAAAATTTTAGATATTTGTGCTCACCCGCAAATTCCATTTAGGCATTGTAAATTTTGGACTCGGCATTGGAAATTGCTGGTGCAAGCCATGCCAAATCTCTCTTTTAAAAATTATTTTCATTAAAAATCTAAAAATCAAATCTCTGTCAAAAAAAGAATGTCATACCACAATATTGACCGTTCCATGTTGAATTAGATGGACACAAACAAACGCCAGAGTTGCACTCTAAATATTCTTTGCAAAATGTTCTTCGTCTGGTTACAATGCAAGATTGGTTGTAATATCCTGAATCGCCTATTTCATTTGATTCACCGGATTCAGAAGATCTTCTAAGCTCGACTGTAGCGCAAGCAATAAAGACAACTAGATAACAAAATTAAATAATATAATTTTCTAGATATTTTTAATTGTAGATGAGAATTACCTAAGATTACCAAATTCAATTTAAACATTTTTTTAATTTTTCTAAATGAAAATTAAGCTATTTATATTTTTTTAAAACGAATATTCATGATTTTTGAAAATTATTAATTTGTTTTTTAGACAAAAGCCAATCATTAAATTAGACATTTTCTTTTCATTTAAATGATTTTGAATGCTTTTTGTTTTATTAAAATTCTCGTATAAACGTTTTAATAAAGCACCTTATTTTAATCCTGATTTATTTATTATATAAAGAAATACATTTTATATATGTTTTTTTTTTAAAACAGAAGCTTATTCATTTTTAGTCAGATGATTTATAAATTTATCAAATACAAATCAGTAAAATTTATTAATACAATTTATTTTAATTAAAGTTTTTTAATCAATTAATATGTCCATATTAAATATAAAATAGAAGCTGAAGAGAATTTATAGAAAAGGCATATTTTCAAAGTGAAATCAAATTAAAATAATCAAGTTTTTATTTTAAATTTTTAATGTATGTAAAACTGTATCATAGAGCTTTGCGTAATACCTGATATGAATATGTATAATGATGGTTTTTATACAAAGTAAAAAATGCGTTCAATATCGCCATTCGGCACAAAATGAGAACTTAACTTTACTATTTTTCTATCAAATTTAATTTTACTTTTTTTACTCTCCACAATATTTTATAACATTTTTTAAATTTAAAGCCAATTTTTTTAGTAAATGAAATTTTATCTACTTATTTTTAGACAATCTTTTTGTTCTTTTATAATTCTATTATCAATTATACTAATCGGTAGGCTGAAAACGAGGATCTGATCCATTCTTTTCGACCTGAGGTTACCCGTCAAATTATTTAATTAAATAAATTTAAAAATACGCCCATAATCTTTGAATAAAAATTATCTAAAGCATAATAAGATAATAATGTTTTCATGAATACATTTATTTACTTGGTCCAAAATCTTATTTAAGTTTTAAAATCAAAATTACTAATTAAAAATGATTGAAAATTATAGATTAAAGTATTATTATTATAATAATAGAAAAGAAAATTGTATATTTTGGTCAAGTTTTTCTAAATTTTATTTGTAGTCAAGAATCAGAAGCAATTAGGACTTTAAAAAAAGTTTGTCTTGTTATGTAAATATCTTTGGATGATACAAGTAATTTTTGAATTGAGTAAATATCGGTGTAAAATTCTTGAGGCCTGTGGAATATACATCTAGTTCAGAATGAAGACTCTAGCAGGGTTAGGTGACGTGAGTGCAGCAGTTGATTCTTTTCTCAAATCTAAAGACATCAGTAAAACATTTGATGATAGCTGAATCACGATCGGCTATGAGTTAGTTCACCTTTTATTATTTGTGTCATCAATTTTTAACATGAAAAGAATAAATTTGTTACTCATCAATCAATTCAATTATTTTTATTTAATTTGTTAAAATTATATTGATTCTTTTTAAACCTAGGAATCAAAACTTTGTTTTGGAAACACTTTTTTCATTAGATTATATCTATGGAATCCAATTATTGTCAAAATTTTAATTGGAAAAATATATTAGAAAAAAAAACTTAATTTACTTTTTTTGTTGTTTTTTATTTTTAAGAACAAAATTTTACCAAACAAACATTTTCCTATTCATTTTTTTGATAAATAAAATTTTATTTTCTTGGTCTGGTGAACAAAAATCTTTATTAATTCATCAATTAAAAATAATTAAAATTAAAGAATAAATTTTATTTTTTCAAAAAAATCTTTTTATTTAAAAAAAGACTACATGAAGAAATCAATTTCAAAATTAATTAGTTTCATTGATTGCTCACATATGAATCAGCCTGTTTTAATTGAAAATAAAATAAACTATTTTACAAAAAGAGTTAATTCAGAACAAAATTTTTAAAACCAAAGTCAACAAAATTTTGCCTAATGAAATCAGTTCATTAATCCTAAATTAAAATTAATTTAGTTTCATTTGTCTAAAAGAAAGACAAAATTAAAGTCTGTACCATTGGAAACAGAAGATTGATACTTTGATGTCTTAAATTGCTAAAAAATTTAATTAAAATTTATAAATAAAACATTTTACTTTTATAATTTAAAACTAATATTTAAATTAGCTCTGATTTTCGAATAATTTTGAAATTTGTTTCTTTAAGATTTTGGCAATAATAAAATGAAAAAATTATAAATTTATTTATGTTTATGTTTGATTAATAATGAGCAGCGAAGACGTATCTTCAAACCAAAGTAAACCATCCGCAACAGGACCAGTTCGCTTTCGGAGTCGTTTTCCCAAGGCTCAGCCGAATTTGGCTGTTTCTAGCGGCATAGCCCGAATTCGAAGAATATCTGGACACTATTCGGACAAAAAAGAAGTTGACAACAATGAAAAAATCTCATCGCCATCTACTCGTCAATTTGTGGAAAATGTTCTGTCGCCAAAAATTATTTCCCATGAAGAAGATTCAACCAATAGTCCTATCAAAAAGAATGAAGAGCCAAATTCAAATTTCCAATCACCAAATTCAAGTTTTAAACAGCTGATTAATTCGCATTCACCTTCTCCAGCTTCCCAAGCCAACAATGCTACACATTCTGGTCCAATAGCAAGTTCGTCAACAGTTCCGGTCATTGCTGTTTTGAACAATAATGCTCAAGTGTACAAGCCACAATTTACCAAAGAGCATATCATGAATATCATCAAATACAAGGCAATGCAAAAATTGAAAAAAATTGAATCCGAAAATTTAAAAGAAAAGAGAAAAAAAAATAAAAAAAGTTCAGTTTGGTTTAAAACTATACATGAACAAAGTGTTGACCAGGAGTCAAACGTGGAAAAAATTGATAAGTCCAAGCTTAGAATGAAAGATTTTTTGTACTACAACCCTCGAGGATCCAAGTAAAAATTATTACATTTATATTAGTTTGACTTATTAGGAAATTCGGAACTAATTGTTATCCAAACTTTATAATTAAAAAAATAATGCCAAATTGACTGATTAACTGTGATTTAATTAGTCATTGCCAAATTTTCTAAATGACCATCTAGTGATAACTCATTTCTTATAATATATTAAAATTAAAGATAAATTTATTAAAAATTTTGTGACCATGTGAGCAAACAAAGTGTCAAAGAGTAAAAAATAATAAAATTAAATATTTTTGATTGAATAATAGAGTTTTTT
Source organism: Brachionus rotundiformis (assembly GCA_016802295.1). Lineage (NCBI taxonomy): Eukaryota > Metazoa > Rotifera > Eurotatoria > Ploima > Brachionidae > Brachionus > Brachionus rotundiformis. The sequence continues at coordinate 545,235 of JAESIW010000118.1, forward strand.
TAAAATGTCACAAGATTTGCTTTTTCAAAATTGTTAAGAATTTTGAAAATTTGGATCAGATCGCCTCAATGTCTTCTTATTAGAAGATGAGACGAATCAATTTTGCTCATCCAGTTACAATTGCCTTAACTCTTAAATCTGGTACCACTCTTGCTGGTAATCTTTTCAGTTCATTCGACTCATGCATGTCTTTTTAGCAATCCATGAGATGATGTTCAAAGTGGGGTCTAACAGGTGGTTTGTATAAAAAAAAGTATTTTGTATGAATGTAGTCCTCTACAATTGTTTTCGTTGAATACCACTTGACCACTCATTTGATTTTGCTCATATCGTTTTAAGTTTTTACAAATTAAAATCAAATTATGTAACCAATTTTTGGTCACGTAACTTTCATTCAAAATTTAGTTAATCACACAATTAAGCTCAATACGAAATTTCAAAAATCTTTTCTACAAATATTTATTTTATTAAAAATATATTTTAGGGAAGCTTCCTTGGTTCTTCTTGGTTTTTGAGCTATTGTACAAAAATAGTAGTAAAGGAGGTTGATTGATGTCTTGTCCAAATGCTGTGTATTTCTTTTGCTATCAGTTCTAGCTTAGATTTATTGGAAAAAAATCTTTCTCCCTTTGATAGTTTCTATTTAGAGATTTAGTCTTGGAAAAAAAATTTTCATTTGTCCCACAGTTGTGAAGGTGGTGCAGTGAGGCTTGTTAATTTTTTACTCCAGGTTGAACAGATTTGTATTCTGCCAATAAATGGTTGAAGTAAGCATCCTATTTTGTTGATAGAGAGACAAAATATCCAGATACATAGATCGTCAGCAATAAGTACTATTATTTTTACAAAAAATCTTATTATGTAACCAATTCTTGGTCACGTAAATCTCATTCAAAATTTGGTTTATCACTCAATTAAGTTTAGTACGAACTGACAAAAATTTTTTCTATCAACAAATAATTTGTTGATACTAATGTTGCTGTTCTTCTTTTAACTTTGGCTCCTGGTGAATCATAAAGCGTCCAAAGGTTCCCTCAATACCAATCTTCCTTTTAGGAAAATCTATTCTGCTTGAAATGCTTTGCCAAAAAGAAGCAGTTTCCTTGTACTTGAATTTTTAGTTTAAAGAATACACTTCTATCCTTAAATGTCTTCTTGTAAACTTACATTTGTTCCAATTTAGGCTTTCCAGATATTATCGCCACCAACTTCACTAAAATTTTTGTCTTCAATGGGACATTTTTCAAAGAGTGTTTAATTTAAAACGATCATATTTAATAATAAAAAATAAGTAAAATTTTTAACCTTGATCAGATATCTAAACTTAAGAGTTATAAAATTAAATTGAGCCTGATTTTACCATGAAAATTGACCCTTTTTAAATTAATTCCTTTAAAGGCAAATAGTCGTTAATGATTAATGGTAAAAGTTGAAATTATACGATTTTTATATAATTTTATTAAAAAATATATTTTAATCAAATTAGCTTAACTTTAATATTCTTATGGAAGAAAGGATACGTGCAAATTAAAATAAGATACAATCTAAAAAATTTCTGGTTGTGATTAAAATAGAAATTTTTTTTCTCTGATTGATATTTATTATTTTAATTTTATTTTAATAAAGAAAATCTGATTCAAGCGAAGTCATTCCTGATGGAAACAGTGAACAAAAACCAAGTTCAATTTCGCGCTCCAATTCATCTATTTCGCTGTCTTTGAACAGCGAAAACGACACCAATGATACTCCTGAAAGTATCTCTTCAAAATCGAGCACAATTTACTCAGCGGTAAAACCATCTCAAGCATCAGTTTCTTTGGCTCCTCAGTTGAGAATTGGTGAGGACGGAACAATCGTGATAAATGAAGAGAGCTTGATTATTCAAAGACAAGAGCCCGAGCCTGTTTACGAAAGCACTGTGGTCGAAAGCGAGTATGGTGACAATTTGACCTACAACAGCTATCGAAAATTTCACCACACAAAAAAATGGACCGAGCGAGAAACAGCTAAATTTTACAAAGCTTTAAGCATGGTTGGCACTGATTTTACCATGATTCAGAAATTTTTTTCATACCGTAACCGTGACGAAATCAAGCGCAAATTTAAACGAGAGGAAAAAATCAACCAAGCTTTAATTGATAAAATTTTATCCAAAACAGTGTCCATTGATTTGAGTTTTTTTGTGTCCAGTAGTGGTGAAGAGGATGAAAAAATCGATGGCAAGAAAAAAAAATCTAAAAGCTTGTCATCAAGCCGAATTAGTAGATCAAACAGTGGTAATAGTCTTAATGAAAGCGAGACCAAAAGAAAAGCAAAACTAAAACGAATTCAGAAGAGTAGGCTTATTTATTAAAATAAAAAGTTGACTAAAATTTTTATCTACAAGGAACATTTGTCGAGTCCGAATCGGAGCCAGAGACAAATAAGAAGAAAACTTCTCCTTGTGCAGTTCAGCTTAAAGAACCAATTTGTGGCCAAAATGATCAGGCAAATTTAGAATCTGAAAGCAATGTTGAAAAGCTTCCGCCTTGCACCAGTCTTTTCGAGACCAATGGCCAAACTTTAAATGTCATAAACGAACAAATAATTAGAGAAAATATTGAACCACGATCTTCCCAATCAGACAATGAAAGTATCGAGCTTGTATTTGATTTGGACAATAGAATAATTAATGAAAAAAAGAACAAAGTAGACCCAGTCGAAACTATAAAAGATAATGATGAAAATGATGACGGTGAAATTATACTCGATTTGGACAATAATACTATTATTCACAATAATCATTGGGGGGGCACTAGTAGTATTAGCATTCATAAGTTAAATGATGATGAAAAGTAATAAAATATTCCAGAATTTTGTTTCGAAGCGATCTAGGATCGAATATTTTTATTAGTTTATTGTTGTTTATTAATTATTTTTTAAGTTATTATTTTATTCAGATTAATTTTAAAAAATCTATTCAATAAAATCTAATTAGAGAAATTTTTATTTAAATATTGAGACGGATATTCTGAACCGTCAAGATAGCTTTAACAAGCTTAGTATTTTGTAATAAAATTATCTTATTGATTTTAAATTTAGGTATTGTAGGAGTAGGGATGAAGAAAAGTAAACAAAAAATTAATTTTTTTGCCAATTAGAAGTTACTTTTGATTTTAAAAATAATACCAGTCATTTACCAAATTTAATCTTTTCTTCTAGGTTTTTACTTTCAGGATTCTCAATTATGAGAATTTACTTATTGTTTCTATTAACCCAAAAATTAAAATTGTACCAAGTTGCACTTGCCTGACCATTTTTGAACTCAAATTTTTTGTATCTACACCAGACCACTTTATCATTGTGATCATTTTAGTCATCAATAAGCTAATTAGTGTATATCTTGGAGAAAAAATTTTAATCACATTTTATTATTCATATTTTTAAGAAAAAGGAATAAAAACCTACTTGCTACCTTTTAAATCTTTAAGCTTCCAATTACTCTCGCAGTTGTTACTAGAATACTTGGAAGCAACTAATTTACATTTTCTTTTAACAGTGTTAATACTTGGTTAACTTCTGTCTGATTTAATGAGGAAAATTAGCCATCTTTAGCATAAGACTTATAGCATTTTATATTCACTAATGTTTTGCTTTAAAGTAAAAGTATGCTATCAAATTATCTGGTATCCCAAATGGTTTATTTGATATATTACCGTAAACCCTTGTAAATAAGTGCTTCCCCTTTTTAAAAGTGAAAAGTGTTTTAGTTATATCTATGTTGCTTTCTTGTAAAGCATACTTAGATCTTTATAAAATAATTAGTTAAAAGAAAATTTTCTATCACCTAAAGGCTTTAATTCTTCAATAAAGACACAATTTTGGGGTCACTTATTTGCCAGGGTTTACGGTAGCCGAAGACCGATATTTTCTTTATCCAAAAATATACATATATTTTATAAATTATGAGAATTAAACATAAGTTTCTCAAGGCAATATACTTGGTAAGATCAAAATTTACAAATGTTAAGGTTCTAGGATTTTTTTAATTATTCAAGGGTTAGAAATAAATCAGAATATCAAATCTTACAAAATTAAAAACATTTAAAACAGATGAAAGACACAGAAAAATTAAAATATTTTTAAAAAAAAATTAATTTTTATTAACAAGAAAAAATATAATCAATTATGATTTTTTTTAAACGAATTTAAATTTAAATTATTATTGCTTTTCTAATATTTATTCTGATACTTTAGTAATTCTATCTTCGAATAAAGCAATTACTTAGTCTAAAATTCAGCCCAAATAAAAGTGAACATTTTTTTGAATTACAAAAAAGCTTTATAATTCTAAAAACAGCTATCTAATTTCATAATTTTTGAATTTTTGATATTAATTCAACAATTTTATCTTAAAAATCAATATAGCTTGAGTTAATTTTTTTATTATAATTGTCGAAATTTAAAATAATTATTCCACTCTATTTAGTTAAAAAAATTAATTCATTAAATTAATCGAAGTAAAAAAACCCTATCTTTAAATTCTTTATTTCAGGTGTTTAAACACTCTGAATATTAATGTAATATTCTAATTGAAATCAATCAAATCTATCTTTAAGATAAAAAAAATTATTTTTAAAAATTTATTTATTTAAAAAGACAATTAATCAAAGTTTTAGAAAAAAATTTTATTAAAAAAATGAGTTATCACATATTAGTGTTATTATGAATCAGCCAGCAGATAAGATAACGAAAATAATCGAGTGTGAATCGATTACCACTTCTCTACAATCGAGCTCGGTATTCAGCTTTAAGAAGAAAGGCTATGTTCGGCTCATTCGTGACTATGGTCGTCGTTCATATGTAATTGAATTTTTTCCTTATATTAAAGACAAGGCACCATCTACTCTAAAGCCGAACCTTGCAATCAATGTACTTATTAATTTAATTATTTTTAATAATTAATAAATAAATAAATGAATTATTTTTCAGATATCTAAAAAATTGCTTAGAGATGAAAAAATTCAATATAAACATGGTTACAAGATAATGATAATTTCCGTTGGTGACGGAGTGTGCTATATAGAGATCAAAGATGATAGTGAAGCAAAATTATTCCAAGAAAAAATGGAAAAATGTCTGGAAGACCCGAATTTAATCGACGATTCGTTGATAATTTTCGAAAAAAATGAACCGTCGATTAAAAGGCCTAAAGTGGCCAATTTGGAAGCAAAAGGTGAAACTGTCAAGGTCTCCAAAGATGATGTCTTACTCAGCTTGTATCAGCCGGCAAAAGTTGCCAATGAGCAGGTTCCAGAAATCAAAAGCCAAATCGTTGTTACCAATAATCTTAAGGAAAATCCTGTTGAACCTTCCATAGTTGCCAAAAAGTTTTACTCAAATGAAAGGTGTAAAAGTGTTCAAATTTCTGAAGAAGTTGAGGTGTTTAGTGAGCCAGCCAAAAAAACACTTTCAACGCCAAAGTCTAATCTAAAAAGGAGAAGGGATGATGAAGATTCTCTAAGTGATAAGACCACTGGTAAAATTAGTACACCCAAAAGGAATATGCTCAATGAAAATAAAAAATCTATTCGAACGACACCATCTATGAACACCAGAGCTATGAAACGACTAAACATTGATCCGGAAAATCAGGAAAATCAAGAGAATAAAATTGATGACTTTTTAAAATCGCCTGTCAAAGCTTGGAATAGAAATAATTCAAAAACTTTTCTAAAAGGGTCAGTATATAACTTTATTTAACTGGACACTTAAGTGATTAGCTAATTGACATGTAGATAAAACTTAAAAAATTATATCAAGTTTAATACAACCCTACTTACAATTATAAGATTTTTATTTCCAACAAAAAACAAAAATACTCTGGAAACTTCCTTCCTTTTAGTTTAACTAAGTTTTATATATTCTTTTTAAAAAATAAAATTAAAAAAGGTAAATCTAAAATAAATGTTATTTTTTAAAAGATAAATTTTGAATAAATTTAGGTAGTATCTATTAGTAGCGTCAGTTCTGTAAGCGTGATGCTTTTAACCCTAAACCCAGCTACCAAATCCCTGAATCTACCTAAATTTGAAAATATCCCAATGTGCACCAGTTGCTGCAAAATAATTTCCTTCCAAGAAATTTTGCCTGCACCATAAACTGGTCTCACTGATCTGAATATTTAAATTAAATAATTTTCACTCTTTTCACATTTAGATTCGTAAGTCTGAATTTTATTTCACAAAAAGCACCTTTTTTTTCATTTCACAAGCCAAAAAATTTTTCATTAAAATATTTTATTCAAAACTTAAAATTAAAAAAATTAGCAAGAATTAGCAATGATCATTTAATTTAAAATAGAATATTTTAATAATTTTTAAAATAATTTTGTTTTAAACCTAACCGTACCGTATTTCTAAACGGTCCTAAAACTTGCATCGCCAAAAAGACCAGATCTGTCTCATTCACATCATTTCATCTATTTTCTTAATTAAATTTTATTTTAGAAATTTGCATGATTTTAATTTATTCCATTTCGGCTAAAAAAAAAATAGAATAGTATTAAATTGAAATCCAATAATCAAATTTTAATGATTAAACTCAAAACCACATGCTTTTGGTTATCATTGGATTTGCATAAAATTTAATTTAATTTAATTAATTATTAAGTTAACAATATTTGATATTCTAAAATTAAAAATTTTGTTTCAAATAAATGATGAAAAGGATAGTTTAGCTCATTTTTCTTAAAATTTATTAATTTAGTAAATAAAAAGCAGTAATTTTTAAAGAATACAAAAATTTATATAGGTGAGTTGCTTGTCGATGGCAAGATTGCATTTCTTTGGCTATTATGTCATCAAAATCCAAGCGTCAATGGTAACTAAGCAAACTCTTTTTTAAAAACATTTTACATTTAAATCAATTAAATTATATTTATTTATCTGATTAATAAAATTAAAAATTAACTAAAACAGAAATTTATTTTTGTAACTAAATAAAGGTTTTCGAATCTTGGTAATACATGCTACATGAATTCAATACTTCAATGTCTTTTAAACATTGACATATTTTCATTAGAATTAGTGAAAAGCTATGACAAAATAAAAAGTATACAAATAAAAAATTTAAGTGAAACAAACAAAGATTTTGATCAAGAGCAGATTATTCAATTGGAGACGGAACAAAACTTTTTATACAAGTAATTTTAAATTAATTAATCTAAATATTCAAACTAACTCTTATCAAGTTCTTTGTGCGAATTGGTAAAAGCGCGAGAGTCCCATAACGAAGACCTAAAGGTAAAATCACTGCGTGACGTCAAAAACACAATATCTAAAGAAGCGACAAGATTCTCAGGTTACCAACAACATGTAAGTTCAAGCATACTTTGGTCTAATTTTCATTCTTGATTTTTTTAACGCGTAATTTCTATCGTATGGTTTTATTGCTTGCCATTTTATTCCTTTTGCCAATGGCGCACTGGCTCCTGATACATAAATAGCATTTAAATTCACTGGTAAACAGGCAGAATAGTCAGTGAACCACCAGCCACCTCCTGATCTAACAGGACAATTTTTGGTCGGATACTTCATCTTATAATTTATTTTGTCATAGGTTGAAAAAAAAGCTCCATTTTGGGACGAGAGTCCGTAAAAGGTGTCATCTAAATAATTTTTGCTTGCATTGCCATCAAGCCTGGGAGATAAGTAAATGCGGTACAAGTCTTGTTGATTGCCTACTTTGAAATTTCCGTACCGAGCTGTAAAGACTTGATCGCTCCAGTCGGTTAATTCAATCAAGAGCTCTGTATCTTGGTTTTTGGTCAAAAGGTGAACATACTCAAGACCAAGCCAAAAGTCACTTTTCAAGTGTCCAAAACCATTTGCATACTCGTTCCAGCTTCTATTGAAATTAAGTTGAAAGCCATTTTGGCGCTGTTGTATCACTATCCATTTATTTTCACAGTAAACACTGAGCATAAGTGGTTTTCCCAAATCTTGTTTGATTTCTATCTGTATGATACCATCTCCTCTTAGTGACGCACAGTCCAGCTCTTTAAAATTAGAGATCTTTTATTTATATGAATATTAAAGGGCCTTTTTTTATTTAGTTGTAAATTTGTTCCAATGTTACTCAGAAAAGAATTATTTGTTATTTTATTTATATTTATTAAAAGATTTTTGAGATTTTTTTAGATTTATAAACATTTAATAGGCGCACAAAAATTCTAAAATATTCATATAAATAAAAAAAACAATCAAATATGTATTAATACCTAATTTGTCATTGCTACTACTAATTGTTTTTATATCTTGGTCGTTGTCCGATTTCAAACCACTCTTTTCTAGATCAGCTATTCTAGACTGTAATCTGTCTATGGTTTTGTAATTTCTTTCAATTTCTTCTCTTAAATTTAAAATTGGTAAAATTGGTTCAATGTCTTATTTTGTTAATAAAATTCTCAATTATTTGATAAAAGAACGGAAGCCTCCTTTAAATTTTTGTTTTTTAGTCTAGGAAAATTTAATTACGAAAAAACTAAGTTTTTTAATAGCCTGGAAATTGTCTTTTTTTTAACACAAATTGAATTTTTTTCTTTTTAAAATATATTAAATAAGTAGCTATTTATCTTTTTTTTGTAAAATAAAAATCAAATAGATAGGTTGTCTTTTAATATTTTCTCTGGGTACAAGAGTAAATTCAATTCTAGTTTTTGTTAGGTAAAATTTCTCAGGAAATGACATCATTTTTCAATGCATAATAAACATTTTTAAGAATTTTTTTAACAAAAGTTAATTTTGAAAAACTCTAACAGATAAGTATCTATTTCAGTCTGTAAGAATAACGATGCTTGAAAAGTATTGGTAAAATTAACCGTCTTGGAGCTCATGTTGGTCTCATGTTTGGCATGTTGGGCCAGAAAAAATAGCCTCGTGTTACATTCTTGTAAATTTTTGATCAAAAGTTCATTCTGAATTTGGACCTTTTCGAATATGGAATCAAACAAATCCGATTGATTAGCATCAACAAATATCGGTGCTTCTTCCAATTCGGATAAGTGTACCATTAAAAAAAAAAGAAAAACTATCATATTTTCAAGCGTCGCTATATCTACAAAATAAGAAAAATATTTAAATTAATACCTAAAATAGGAGACTAGCTGGTTTTTGGCGTTTAAAACGACATGGTACAGGTCGTTTGGCGCCGGTATTTTTAGACTTGACTCCATTTCTTTCACTTTGGAGTTGCATTTCTCAAGCTCGTTAAAATGATTCAGGTTAAGTTTGTAAAAGAGGTTTATCTGGGTCAGTAGTTCTTTGAGCTTGGCAATGTTAGATTGGTAAACTAATTCATCAAAGTGAAAATAATTGCTACCAGAAATGCCCATGCACGTGTAAATTGTTATTATTATTGAAAGGATGCGCATGAGTTCTTGTGCCAAATATTGGATCAATTGAAAGACGAGGCTGCAAAAGTGATCAAAAGCGATGACCAAGCTAAAATGTCTAATCCAGTTGTTGACAATTTTGAATTTCAAGTATCACATGAAATTATGTGTCAAAAGTAAGCTGAATTTTAAACAATAAATTAAATTTAAATTCGTAAATTAATTTTGTATTGTGGTAGTTGTGGAAATACGATCTGTAATACTGAGGAGTATAACAACTTGTGTTTGGAATTGCCTGAAAGTTTTCAAAATTCCTTGGATAATGAAAAAAAGTAATATTTGTGATTTAACTTAATTAAATCCAAAAAAATATTTATTGATCTGTGAATTTAAATTTCCCAAGCTGCTTCCTTAATTAAAAAAATTACTCTGATTTTTTTGGATTTTTTTGCCTTTCACCACAAAATGTTTGCTTTGTTTCCCAGGCAATAGCGTGGCATTTTTCAGCCAGAATTTAATTTGGCTAATTAATTTCCAACAAGTTGGTTGATAAATTTAATTAAAAAAAAATAACAAAACAAATAATTCTCTGACGCTAAGTTTTAAATTTTTATAAAATCAAAACTTTCAAAGTATTTGAAATTGGTTAAATTGAGTGTTTGTGATTTAATGTGATTTCTTATCACTTTCCAAAAAGGAAATTCTGCTAAGATCCCAGGAATATAAAATTTGATTTTATTTTTCAATAATTATTTAATTGACTATTATTAAGCTAAAAGTTAAAGGATACGATTTTATTTTTTATTTTTTATAGATTTTGTGACGTCGAATTTTGAGTCAAAAGTTCCTGTTTTACAGTCTAATTAAAAAATAGCTAGTAATATGTTTTTTGCCATTTTTGCTTAAATTTCCAAAAGAAAAATTTTCCATTTATCTTTTCTTATTGTTTTTTTGTGTTCATTTTTGTGACTTTCCAGATAAGAGACTGCAAAACAATTAACTCTTAAAATCATATTCTTTTAATTTTTTATGGGAACAATGTTCTGAGTACACAATTCAGATAATTGATACAATAAAAAATAAAGAATTATCATTATAATTAAAATTGGTTATCAGTGAAATAATAATTTACGATCTCTACTCTCAACGGTACCAGTAGTCTTCAATCTTGAGTTGTAATCAAACAGAATAACTTCAGTAATTTTTTCCTTTCAAAAAAGATTTGGCTAATGAAATTCCGGATGAGTATAACGCTGTCCAAATCGGTCAGGATTAAAAGCTAAAATTTTACCTACACAGAAAGAAAAGATTAATTTTGTACAAATAAAAAATAAAATTTATCTTTTCCTTATGTGTAGATAAGATTGTAGTTTTTAATCCTGACCGATTTGGACAGCATTATAGCCTTATTCAAGAATAAGATTCTTTATTATGTTTTATTTTTTCCGATAAATTAAGAAACTTATTTTTAAATAAGAATTTCAACATGTAAGAAAAAGCTTCATCGTGACCAATTTGACTTTACTTTAACCATTTATATAAGTGTTTTAGTCAAAATTGAAGTCAAATCCTTCGAATTCAACTTAGTATTTGACTTGGTTGAAAAGTTGATCCTTCAAAAATCGTCTTGGACATATTTCTATTTCTACTAGTTGGGAAACATTTTCGACCGATTTAAAAGTTTATCGTTCAGTCATTAAAAGTTCCATTATGGAATTAAATTTATGATCTTGACAATCTGATTATTAGATTTTTGGGGATAGATAAACTAGCTTTTGCTTCTAAACTTGCTGATTAATTAACATTAATTCACTTATTAATTGAAATCAGACTTGGAAAAATTTTTTATTACAAAACAAGTGAGTAAAATTGAATTGAAAATTCATTTGATTATCTTTAAATTTTGAATGTTGGAGCCAAAAATCAGATTATAAATATATTCAAATTCAAATTTATAAACAAAATTAAAATGAAAATTTAAAAAAAAGGCACAAAAGACGGGTTCGGAGTTCCTTTTTTTGATAAAAGATCTAAATTTAAAGATAAAAGGTAATTAAACAAATGATTAATTCAATTTATCTCAAAAAAATTTTTTAAACTCAATTTCGGTTTATAATCTATTTAAAGGAATGGTTAAATTTATTTAATTAAAAATAATAATCATAAAAATAAATAGTACATTGGTTATCTTGATTTAATTTCTTTCTAAAAACTAAGTCTTCACTTTAATTTTAAATTTTTTTAACTTGTTCAGACGTTTTCTTGATTTTTATATATGATTTGATATGTTAGGCTAATTTTCGCTGCAGCAGGATTTTTTAAGATTATATTAATAATAAGTTTTTATAATTTGAGCAATAAAAATATTTATCACAACAAAAAAAAGACACTCTTTTAAACTAAAATTAATAAAATATCAAAGTCTTTAATTAAAATAAAATAAAAAAAATTTTTTTGTTAGTATTTCAATCCAAAATGCTCTGGACATATTCTTCCAAAGTGAGCTCCTAAGCGATTTTAAATGCGAAAAATGTAACACTAAAGGCGACAACTTGATAAAACGAAAATTTGTTCGTTTACCAAGAGTTCTGATTTTGCATTTAAAGCGCTACCAGTTCAAGGAAGTAGAAGAGTCGAATTCAAACGATGCCTTTTTAAATGAAGAAAATCCAACTATCAGCAAAATAATCTCTTTTCAATTGGTAAAAAACGAGTCCTCAATTTTGATACCACGTTATTTGGAATTAAAACACTTGCTCACGTCTAAAATTGACCAATTGAAACCACCTTGTCCAGTTGACAAGGATATTTTTGAATCGAGCTTAAAAATTGATGATACACCTAGGCCAATTACTCCATTAAAATCACAAGGTTCAAGAAAAAGCTCACAAAAAACGCCCAATAGACCGGCGTTGGGAAAAATATCTATCAACTCTTCAGCAGTTCGGTCTATTAAATTTGATGAAAATTCCAAGAAAAATTTGTTCATGACACCAGAAGCCAGATCAAAGCGACCAATACTTGCAATGAAAGCAAATTCATTGAGCAAAAATACCAAATTTCTTGACGGTGTGTATGACAATGATTCAGATGAGGAATCGAATAAAAAAGACAATTTAAGAACTAATTTGTCTAAAAAATTTGACGAAGATACTCGTCAGGCCGTAAAGCTAAGCTTGGCAACATATAAAGCCGAATCTTTGGGATTTATTGATGAAAAAGAGGAGGATTTGTCTGATTTTTTTGAAGATCCTTTCATTGAAGAAGATAACCAAATTGAGGAAAAGAAGTTTATTGTTGAATCTAAAAAAACCGAGAATTCTTACCGCATGATTGGAATTGTTAACCATTTGGGCTCTTCGTCCAATTCAGGTCATTACATTTCAGATGTTTTGAACCTAAGAACAAAGAGATGGTCGAGTTTTGACGACAGTCATGTTGAATCATTGAGTGAAGATGAGGTATTCTCTAGTCGAATAAAAACTGGATATATATTTTTTTATATACATAAGTAATTATAAATAGTTAATTTTTAAAATTCTAATTATTTTGCTTTTAAGCTCTCTGATCAATGAATAAATATTCTGTATGATTAAATAAGAAACAAATTTAAAATGAAGAGGGGAATTTTTTCGAGAATCGAGTTCAATAATCAAAAATTTATTCAATAGATTTTTATTTAATTATTTTGTTTAATTTTTTCCTTTTATTAAAAATACAATAATAATAAAAATAAACTAAAACAGGCCTTAATTAATTTTTCTCTTTGAATTTTGAAAATGAAAATCAGCAACACCTTAATCATTCAATTGGAAAACCTATAAAATTTATTTATCAAGTTGATAAAGCCAATGGATCAATTGAAACCTCAAACTGGATTCAGTTAATTTTACCATCTCTAAGGCTGTGATTTGAACCTATATTGGAATATTTCTATTTTTGAATTAGGGAAGCAGACATTTTAAAAGATGATTAAATCTATAAAGTTTGGTTTTTTTTTTTTATTTATTTATTTATGATTAAATATATTATTAAACTTGTCGTTTGAAAAGTCTACACTTGATCAATCAAGCCCTAAACCGAGGTTTTCCAGCATTAGTAGTAGTAGTAGTTCTTGCTGCGACACCTAACATATAGAGTGTCTGAGCCCATCACTGCCATTTGACCATGTGGAGCTGTAGCAGCCGATTCCATTGAATTTATCTAAAGACTTTTTGAAACACGCAGTTGATTTAGATTTTACCACGTCTTCTGACAACTTATTCCAATGCGGGACTATCCTATTTGAGAAAAAGGTATGTCTGGCACTAACCGCAGCTGCAAAATCGTTTCTAATTTTAGCAGGGAAACTTTCTCTCTGAACTCTGATACTATTCCCTCTTAACACCGCAGCAGGACCATTGTATTCTGATCTATTTCTGATCGAATCTCTGACCAGGTCCACTTTTTCTAAACCATTGACTAATTTGTACATTTCAATCAAGTCTCCTCTCACTCTTGTTTCACTAAGCCTTGTCAAACCCAGCTTTATAGTCATTTTATACGACATATTTTTTAGATGCACAGGTATTTTTGTCGCCCTCTCTTGTATCCTCTCTAATTCATTCACATCCTTTTTCATACTTGGATTCCAAACCTGTACTGCGTAGTCTAGATGGGGTCTCACCATTGATGTATACATTAGTTGTGCTTTTTGACTTTGCCAAGGCTTTCAACAGTGTGGTACAGTGTGAATTACTGCTGCTGGCCAAACTTGAAAATTATGATACTGGCTCAAAGATTTTCTTACAAAAAAAAAAGCAAAGAGTAACTGAAGGTAAATCTAGGCACATGAAGTTCAACCAAAATTAATTTGCAAAATTATGCGTTTTGGCTCTAAAAACACATACCTTTCACCATGAAGATAGATACTTCACATAGACAGTCGCTGGTGCAAAGAGATTTATATTTGATTTATCATGATAAATAGTAAGCTCAGACGGACTGAGTAGATAGACAAGGCAATTCAGACGGCAAATAGTCCTTCAAATTCTGGACAACTGACAACTTAAGACTATTTTGCGTTTGTAAGACTGCATTTTTAATACTTTAAAGCAGGTTGGAATTTCTCAAGATTATCAAAAATAGGCATTCCTACACTTGGAAGTAGAAAGAAAAGAGGTGACACAATCCAACTTTTCAAAATTGTCAGTAAACAGAGAATTTTTCATGTACATGTCTTCTGAAGCCAAGCTCCAAAAATTGATCACTCATCGATGAATCTACGTAAAAAACTATGCTTACAAAGACAAGTTTGACAACTAAAGATCTCAGAAAATGACAGCAAATAAAACTACTTTTGGCGAACAACTCATGGGTTATTCTTCTTTATCTGATTCTTATATCAGATTGTGGTCTTACATTTTCAACTAATAATTATATTTTATACTGACAGTCCTAATAAAGATTTAAAAAAAATTTTTCTTTTAAAAATATTAGTAATAAAAATTATCAAAATTTATTTAATTTTAAATTTAAAAGAGAAAAGTAAAAAATTAAGTTCAGTTTTAATAATATTTTGATAGTTTGTGAATCCAGTCCAAATATGGTTCTAATTTGGTGTATATTCTAAAAAAATAAAAAAAATAAATATATTTTACCAATTTGGAAAAAAAAATGTAACTCACGCAGGCGAATGTCTTGTACTACATTGCACATCATAAGATAAAAGTCCAGTGGCAACATATTTCTGCTTATCGCCTACTTTATCATAGACATAGAGTGCTGAACCATAATCACCATGGCACTGACCTGTTGAATTTCCGTGTATATCGTATTCACCAGCACAAAATTGTACGTCCCAATTTTTTTCTCTTTCTGGCTGCACATTGTCACACATGGATCTATTGAATAAATCTATCAGTACATTTTGCTGCACCCAGCTGTTGTATGAACCTCCCGCAGAACTAAAACCTGCTACATATCCGTACATTTTAGAGAGAAGAGATTCTTCTGTGGATTTTTTTTCTGGTAAGCAAGCCACCTGAACGTATCTGTTTAGTTCTATTTCATTGACAAACTTGATCACTGCTATGTCATTTTGGTAAGTCCTTTCGTCATAGTCTGGATGCTTTTAGAAAAATTTAATCCTAATTAGAAAAAAATTTAAATTTTGGCAAAACGCTTACAATGTATATGTCATGAATGTCACCCATTTGGGCATGAGGCAAATCTACAAAGTAATAAACAAATTGATGGGTGCCGAAATAGGCAGAGTACATTGATTCCAAATTAGGATGAAAGTTGTTGAATGAGACATTTATTGTAAACTCTTCATCATGATAATAATCATATATTTTGGTGGTTTTTTTGATACAATGAGCTGCGGTGAGGGCAGTCTTTCGATTTATAAGAACTGTTCCACATTGATCATAATCATTTGTGAGATAATGTTCATAATAAATGTTTACAAAAGCAGTGTACATAAATTCCATAATACCAGCTGCGGGCCAACTATACGGAACCGAAACTAAGCTGTACTTGTGAGCATTATGGTTAAAATATGTCACACCACATTCTAAAATATTTTGAAATATAATTCTCTTTAATAAAGGTTTAGTCATCAGCCAAAACTTATTCTAGTACAGGTCGAATGATAAGCTTAGTATTAGTGAGCACTTTTTTAAATAAGTTTACACTCAATGATCGAAAGCTTTATAAATAATAATTCTAAATAAAATGCTTTTATTTTTATTATTCTTATTTTGTACTTTTTCTGAATTTACCGCAATCAAAACTTAAATAATTAGCTTATTTTTATTTTGAAATTTCGAAATTATTAATCCACAAATAAATTTTAACTTTGTTAAAATTTACAAAGCGGAAATTCTTAGTAGCTTTATCTATTTTAATTTTCAATATCAATTATAAAATTAAACTGAAATATTTATTTCGATTTTTTGTATAATTTTTTTCATTAATAGGAAAAAACATTTATTATATTCATTTACTAAATAGTAGACTAAACAGTGAAATTGAATTTTGCTTACCATCGCAATGGTCTCGACCATTTCCTGAAAGTCCTGGATTACATACACACTCAGCAAAGAATGGTTTATTGGTGCATGTCGCATTTGGATGGCATACGGAGTGCACACATGGAACTAGTACGATAAATTAAATAAATGGTAACTTGTTTACATAAACTTTACACGCTCCAGTTATAATTATGGCGATGATGCCTAAAATAACTATTAAAATTCCAAGGGTCCCATATGATATTAAAAAAAATCTATGTTTTTTAAAGTTGGACTCGTAGGATCCAGACTTAAGTTCAGGTGTATCTTGTTTTATTTCTTCAACCTCAATCATTTTATTAATAAAGTAAATAAATAATATTTTTTAAAATCAACTATTGACTTAAATATATAATACTTTTCCTCCAAAACTCAGCATGTAATTTATTCTATTAAAAAAATTAATTAAAAAACTCAGTCTTTTTTGTTTTAAAATTTTAATAATGTTCAATTTGAGAATTTAGAAACAAAATTTAAAACCCCTGTTCATCTTTGAAGTTTTAATTTCACATGGTTATTTATTTCTAATTCAACAGAATATATTATATTGTTATAGGTAAAAAATTATATGTATAATTAAAAAATCTTTATTAAAATTTTTTAAAATTACTAATAAAATTTAAATTTTCACTATTTAAATAATTCAAAAATTAAAGATACAATGTAATCAGCCCATAAAATAATGATTTTTATTTTTATCCTTCGGTACAAGATA
Organism: Brachionus rotundiformis; assembly: GCA_016802295.1. Taxonomy (NCBI): domain Eukaryota; kingdom Metazoa; phylum Rotifera; class Eurotatoria; order Ploima; family Brachionidae; genus Brachionus; species Brachionus rotundiformis. Next base: position 562,378 of record JAESIW010000118.1, read on the forward strand.
CTTTTTTCCATCTGGCATTAAGATTTTTTCATAAAAAGGATTAATGTTGAAAAATCCAACTTTTTTCATTTTCTTTTTGATAATGTGCCTATCATGTTGGTTTTGCATTTCTATTCTTTTTGCCAACAAATTCAGGAGCACATCCAGATCATCATAATTAGGCTCTTTGTAGAAATTGCAACGACCACCAGTTAAATAACTTAGTAATAAGATCAGTGTAATTATTTGACTTGATTCCATTTTAATACCGCTTTAAAATAAAAATATTTTTGCATCTTAAATAGACAATTTTTTTCTAATAACTAGATATTTTTCAATAATTAAAAATGATTCAACAGTTCTTCTCACGTGGGACTGAATAAAAAATATTATTTCTTTGTATAAATTTAATTATTAAATTATGACCTAGTCGGATAACTGAATCATACACAACCAGATTTCACGAGCTTCTAACAATTAAACTAAAGCCATCTAATAAAACTAATTAGAATTAAGGAATTTATTTTAATTTAAAGGAAAGTAATAATTAAATAGATTACTAAAACAAAAAATAATCTCTTTTACAAATAAATTACCAAAATCCTATTAATTTCTCATTTGATTAATATAAAAAATTTGGATACCGGGATTAATAAACATGATTTCAAATTGATTAATACTTTTTAAGCTTTTTATTAATTTGCATTTTATAAATAAGCAGGATGAGAATTATGTTTCAAAACTAAATAAGCTAAAACAAATATTGTAACTTTTTGCTACTTTTTAAGTACTTCAGTAAAAACCTCAATCATTTTATTAATAAAGTAAATAAATAATATTTTTTAAAATCAACTATTGACTTAAATATATAATACTTTTCCTCCAAAACTCAGCATGTAATTTATTCTATTAAAAAAATTAATTAAAAAACTCAGTCTTTTTTGTTTTAAAATTTTAATAATGTTCAATTTGAGAATTTAGAAACAAAATTTAAAACCCCTGTTCATCTTTGAAGTTTTAATTTCACATAATTTCAGATTTGACGAATATTCTTTTTGAAGTTGTTGTGCGTCTGGCTATACCATTATTGATACCAAATTATTAGGTGCAATATTCAAATATATTAAAATTTTTTATTTTGATAATATTTTATCTTTAAAGCGACTTGAAAAAAAAAAACCTGATAACTTAAAATTTATTAAATTTTACTTTTAATGACTTTTTTCCTCTACTTAAAATAAATTCTTAAATAAAATTAAATTAAAGATATCAACTTTTAATGACTTAATTGTGAATTTCAAAAACAAAACGAACAAAAATTCTTCCTATTTTGATAAATTACAACTTACTAAAATAAAACAATAAAAAGTTATTAGATTATTATTCAATTAAAATTTTCATTTTAACGTTTTTATTTTTTTGGATTTGGCGAAGGGTCAGCCTCATCCGCACAAAAAAAATTTACTCCTCACAATATTTATACTCTTCTCCACATTTCAAAAATTCGATTGTGATTAAAAGTTTTATCTAAAATGAGGATATTGTTCCCATAAATTGGCACTTATAAATCTGTTTAATAAAAAAGAATTTTTGTAAATAAAGCGAAAAAGATAGATCAAAAAATTTAAAGAAGTGGTGCGTATAGAATAGCTTCTGGTCAAAAATTAAAGACTCGAAAATTTGAAATTTTCTTTTTAAAGTCATTGTGGCGAAGATTTTCTTAAAATTATATTTTTGACGAATAAAATATATTTTTTCTCTTTAATACAATTTTTTGCGTTTTAAAGTCGTTTGTGGGGAGAGGATATTTTATTGTGGGGAAAACAATAATCTCATTTGGCGAACCATTTTTTACTTACCATGATACTCGGTAGGTAATTTGTAGAGATTTTTCCTCCCCAACAAATTTCTTTTTTGCCTCTGTGTAAGAAATTTGAAAAATTAATTAAATTAAATAAAAAACTAAATCTAAATCAGCAGGACACACAATTTTTTAAGAAATTTTTAAACTTTAAATATTTTATTTGATACTAATTAAAAAAAAATTATTTAAAATTTTTATTCTTCATAGCTATTTAAAAAATAAACTAATAAAAAAATTATTCGATTTGTAAATATCTAGTTAATCTTATTTGAGCTTGTATAAGCTCATTGCTTGACTCATCTTTTGTCGACTCCAGTAAACCATAACTCACATTCAGCCATGACTCATAGCTAATGGGATCTGACCCAGGCATTATCAGACACATAAACAAATTATTTTTATTAAAATCTCTTGGGAACAAGCACAAAGGGGTAAAACTACGATTCTCCTCTACGTAAAGGCACAAGTCTCGATAGATTTTTGGATATTTGTCTCTTAAACTGATTCCCCTAGATTGAAATTCATTTATTAAATTGGTCATGAACAATTGTCTATTTTCTTTTTCTGGACATTTGGAATTTTTGTTCAACGAAGTTAATATCAATGTGCTTGGTGAACTGAGCTCTTTCTGGTCTCGTTTTGAATCAATTCTTAAATTAATCTTCATGTATTTAAATACGTAGGCATACCCTCTTGCACCTATGCCAAATCTTTTTGGCTTTAAGGCATCATTTAGACATTCTGACTGAAATTTAATGCTAATAAGTAGAATAAATTCTGCATGAGCTTGGTAATATTGGATTAAGTTGCTGAAATTTGCTATCTCTTGTTCGTATAGATAGTTTAAAAACAGTTGAGTTAAAATGTTCGATTGTGACAAACGACCCGGAGTTGCTTTCACAAATTTTGGTAGAAGATGGTTTCCAAAAAAGGTCAGAAAGTTAGACTGTGTGCTTTTTACTTGCAGCGACTTTGCCAAGAAGTCACAAGCGTCCAGTTCGGTTTCGAAATCAAGCCAAACAAAACCTTTAGTGTTAAAATTTTCGTATGCAGCGAGGGCTATTTTGCTGAGCTCATGTCTGAGTTGGGCGCTTCGTCCAACTTTTGTCAAGAGCTTTTTACAGAGCCAAGCCATGCGAGCCGATGGACACTTGGACTTGTGTCGAGTCCAGTCAGACTGACGGCAAGCCCGTGAACAGTAAACACTGTGACAGTAATGGCATGAGTGACCAATTTTGGTCCCAATACAGTCCGGGTTTGCACAATTATTTGACATAAAAGAGAAAAAATAAATTTATTTTTTAAATAAAATATTTATTTAAATTTATAAGTTACAAAAATTGATTTAACCTGAAAAAAAAGTTAAACAATAAAGAAAAAACGCAAAGTATATTGATTTTTTTTCTAATTCTATATGGTTTTACAATTGCTTGCTACGGTCTTTGTTGTTTTTGGTTGCTATTTAAACCAGTATCGTTCGTCATTCAAAACCAACAAGGTGCTTTCTCTTTTTTTTAATTTCTTTTTACAATTTATTCTTCTTTATTAATACCTTTTGATACCAATTTCAACAAGGTAAATAAATATGGAAAAAAAAGAAATAGAAAATTTCTTAAAAATTAAAAGAAGAAAACTCTAAAAAGAAATTCGACAAAAGATTAGAAAGTGACAATTTAATTAAATTGGAATGTTGGTTTTATCAGATTTATCCTGAGATATTGATCAAAGATTGGTTTCTTTCTTGATTCTTCCGCTTCGATTATCAGGCATTAGGCTAATATTTGAACGAGGAGTGTACGGTCGTGTTCGTTGCTGCTGAATAGAATGTGCCGATGTTCCATCGCTGGAAAGCTTTCGGTTGGACAAATGCTCCTGTCTTGTTGCTAATAAATTGAATTGTGGTGATCTGCTTGGTTGATTGGTAGGGGCTGAATATATCTTGTTTAGATTAGATGCGGACAAAAGTGGTCTTGGGTTAGGGCTAGGGCTGGGGTTTGGTTTGTTCGATTGATTAATTGTGTAGACATCCTTAATTTTCAAAATTATTTATTTATTTTTCTTTAAAGTCAATATTGGCCAATATATCAGAATATTTATATTAATTTTTTTTAATCAAAGGTTAATTAATTTTAAAATTTAAATATAAAACTTGGGTTGAATCGTAGTCAAATACTAAAAAAAATTTTTATTCTTGGCAACAATAAGTGAATAAGTGATTAAGCCTAAATTAGCTAGTCGGCTTATTTTGCTTTATTTACTAATTTATTTTTTAAAAAAATCTTAAGAAATTCAATTAAGTAAAATTAAGTAAAATTAAATAAATAAATGCTTAGGTAAATTATAAAAAAAAATTTCTTTCGTACTTGGGGTCCTTGATTTTATTTTCGTTTAAAATTTATTCTTTAAATTAAAAAAACAAATCGGATTGAATTAATTATAAGGCTTTATAGGCAATGTTTATCTTAGGTTCATCAAAGAAAAGCTTGCTGCTTCAAATTAATTAGACTTTATATAATTTCATTATGTGCAAACAAAAACAAAAACTTTTAATTAACAAAAGAATAATTTTTCTAAATATTTTATCAATAAAATTTAAGACTAGATTTTAATTAAAGATAATTCTCAAGTAAATTTGACAATTTTAATTTGGACCACATGCTTGATTAATATTCAATTTAAAAAGATTTTATTTGATCTTGTTTAACCTATATTTTTATAAGTGTCTAAATTAAGTCCTTTTAAAATAATTAGCATCATATTCCACTATTATTTTGGTTAAATACTAAAATTTGAATTTGAAAATTAAGTGTCCTAAAAATCCAGAGTGTCTGTGTCCTCAGTGAATTATTTTTTTCCAAAAATTTGTAATAAATACTTTATATAGTTAACGCTAAAGTTAAGACCATGGCATAAAAAAAACTTGCCATACTTGCAGCCATATATTTGGTTAAAATTAGAAAAATCTAAATAATATTTTTTATATTAACGAATTAAAGTATGTCGCTCAGTTAGATACAATTTTTTTCAAATTGTTATTTTTTACGATATTTTATTAAAATTATAAAATATGAATAAGAATGAAATTTGCTTAAGAAAAGTAAATAGACATTTTTTTGCCAAGCTCTGAAAATCTAGAATTTGATTAACCCTTGTCTGGTTCCATAATACTTATCACTGTAGGCTAAAACTTATCACTGTAGATCTACGATTGTCTTTGTTTATCTAAATGTTATTAATTCTAAAAATTCTTTAACTTATATTTTAAAATAAATAACAAACTGTAAATTTTTTTAATAAAAATAAAAACTAATTTATCTAACTTGAGAATAAATAGAAAAAATAGGCCAATAATGTTAAATTCGGCTTATCATATTAACTTACCTTTCTTATTAAATTGTCCTGATTGACTGAATTTCTATTCGAATTGGAATTCGAATTAGAACTTAAACTATAACTACTGATACTTGAATTTTTGTACATATTTTGTTGGCTGGAACTTCTTGGCTGCGGTTGAGGTCTTTGATTGGCCTCATTTTTGCTCCTATTTGATGGTAGTGGCTTCATCTCAAGGATACAATTAATCAGTGTTTCGTCAGACTCGATCACTTGTTTGTAATTGTTCTCCTTGTAGCCTGTTTTGACCTGCATGTATTCATTGAGTTTTTGCTTTTCCATTTTGGCCAAAAATTGCTCTTGCTGTAAATATTCCAGGCGTATTTGGTCAGCGCGATCATTTTTAAGTGGTTTCATAATCACCGGCTTTTTTTGTTCGACATTCTCGGGTCGAACTATTTGTGACGGTGAGTACGAATTGCTGACAAAGTCTCTCAAGTCTTTGTTAGATTTGGACATGGTGCTCGAGCTGATCAAATTCATCAGACTCTTTTCTTTTTTGATATCTTCGATCTTGGAGCCGAGAAACTCGACTGATTTGGCCATGTTTCTTTGATGATGGTAGTGTGAGTTGGGCGACGTGGAGGCCGGTGATGGCGATTCAGTTGAATCAGTCTCAATACTGATCTCCTCGTTGGTATTGGTCATGGATGCTGATGAAGAGGATGAAGAGGACGAGACAGAATTTTGACTGTAACTGGTCAGTCTGCCGCAAAAATGCCTTGAGCTTGGCACCCTAAAGTTAGTGCTAGCACTGTTCAATTTGCTTGACTGAATCAGGCTGTTCAATTGGTTTTCAAAGCTTTTCTTATTCCTAGGCTTGACGGCCGGCTTTTCTACATGGGCCGATGGCTCGGCATTCAAATTCAGCATGCTTGCCGAGTTCGAGGCAAGTTTGAGCAAATTTTCCACAGACTTCTTATCAACAGGATGAAGAGTTTGCTTCTTGGGCTCAAATTTGGCCTCCAAAGTCTCAATTTTGAAGCTTGGACGCGATGTTAGAATATTCTTTACCAAATGAGACAAGTCTTCTATTTCATTTTTAAGTGTGGGCTCATCTTCTTCTTCCTCATCCACTTCTTTGACAGTCAACTTGGTCTCTTCCACGTCCGAGTCCACATCGCTCTGATTAGTCAGTGTGTTCTCATCATTTTTGTTGAAACTTTCAGCTGGAGTCAAGTAAACTTGACTGGATCCATGGTTAAGGGTCGATTGGGACAAATATTCCGTGTCCGTGTCAGTCCTAGCCTCGTCATTATTCAAGTAAAAGTCATCTATGTCCAATTCTTCAGTGTTTAGCACTTTGCTCAAATACGCCAAGTCCTCCACTGCCTCTTGCTTCAATTTGTCTATTTCCGAGCGCACTTGGTGCAAATTTTTCTCCAAATTTCTATAATACTCAACCAGGTCTTGCTTATTTTCACCTGAATTTTTTTCACTACCAATCTCAATCTCCCTATCAATCAACCTCTCCACATCAAAATTTTTATTCTCATACTTTTCATTCAAATAGTCTATTTTAACCTTATTCAAGCTAATTTTGGTTATTTCGTCCACCAAATACTTGGCCACGTCCTTAAGTTCTGTCTCATAGGTGTCCTCTTTTTGCTCATCATCACTACCAAGCTCAATTTCAATCTCCACATGCTCGTCAACAGGCTTGATTTCTTTGAGACCATTGAGCCTTTTCTTGTTCAAATTTGACTCCAAATTGGTCAATTGGTTCACCCGACTTGTATTGGCAACTAGCAAGTTGTACAATTGGTTATTCTCATTGTCAAGCAAAGAGTCAATGTCATTTTTTTCTCCTATTAGGACAATTTCTTCTTTAATCTTTTTTTCCTCGTTGTCCTCGTCCTCTTCCAAGCAAATGGACTTTCTGGTCTCTATCTCATTGATGCTCAAAGCAGTGATCAGCTTATTGTTTTCGTTGATTGTCTTGTTTTGGGCATACAAGGATTTGGTAAGCAAAAATTCACTGTCCTTTTCGGGCAAGTTGTATCTGTTGATCAAATTCTGTTCCATTTTGTCATACTTGCTGGAACAATCGAGCTTGCTCAAGTCAAGTTTATGCTGTTCGCTTAGGCGCTCAATCAGATAGCTTAAAATAGACTCGGGCTCTTCCTCTGTTTCTGCGCTTCTTTCGTAGTAGGTTCTGTTCAGGTTGTAGACGCGTTTTTTGACTACAGGCTTGTAGTTGAGCTCGTTTTGGATGTTCTGGTAGCCGTCTGTGACCTGTTTGGAAAGCTCGAGCATTTGTTTGAAGTCCTCGTGCTCGGAGTCGTGTGACATGTTGTGCGACTCGTCCTCCTCGATTATGTTGCTCAAGCGATTGGTCTCGTAGCGGAGCGGATTGGTGCGCATCATGGGCTCCGTGTCCTCGGCAACAAAAGGCGACGAGATCAGGAAGAACTCGTCCTCTGAATTCTGGAAATTGCAGTTGTACTCGTCGTCATAGGTCCTGAGCTCGTTGTCGTCCATATCCTCTTCGTCGTACACCTCGCTCACTTGGTGCAGGTTACACGCCTGGTCACTGCTGCTGGCTCCCGAGTCATTCAGTATCATGAACGATTGCACATTGGCCTTTTGCTGATAGTCCGGCAATTCGACCGATTGGTTCAGCTCGGTCAAATTGTCGTACTCTTCCGAAATGTCTAATTTCGTCTCGGCCATTCTCGCCTTTTCATTTAAATCTTAAACAAAAACACTTATTAACCGACCTGATAAATCGAAGCAAAAAAATATTTTTTGCCGATTTGTCTTAATCATAAAATAAATAATTTAAAAAATAAAGAAAAAAATGTTTTTTTAACCTAATTTCTCTTATTTAGATAAAATAAATATCCTTGGTTTTTAAGGATTTTATTGTCCGTATTATTTAAAGGTTAATGACCATCGGTCAAAAACCACATTAGCTGATAATTTAGAGATAAAATATGATTTTCTTAAAAATAATTTTAATATATATAATTTTTTTTATTGTTAATACCAGAAAATTAGGCTCTAGCGAGTTTGGCAATGTTTGCTAAATATCCTATGGCTTTGGTAAAAGACCTCGGATAATTTGTCGCCTTATAAACAAACACTTACGCAAACTATACTCATTATCTTTGCCAAAACTAAATATACACCTAATTTTGTGATGACATAAGTGATTTTTATACGAGTATTAGCCGAAAAACAATCAGGCCCTAGTAAAGAAATCGTACAAGAGCTCAAATTGGAGACTGGCTAAACAAATAGCGATAAGTTTTATGCTTTTTTATGAGCTAGCAAATATTTCTTAATAATTAAGTTTAAAAAAATAGGTTTTTTTCTAAGAATTAATATTTATTCTCCGTAAAAAAAATATCGTTCTACCTTCAAAGGTGTTTTGTAGATGTTTTTCTAAACAGGAATATTTTTGAATCATTATACTTTTAATAATTTATTATAATCTTGGCCTATTTCTGCTCCATTAGTTTCACTTGTTGGTACTTTAGAGACTGTTAGATTGATTAAAATTTTATTTAATTAAAGATATGCCTTGACTATCATGCTACTAGAAAGCTTTAGGCACGAAAACCAAGCAAAAAAGAATATAGAGTAATAAATTTACCTTATTATGTCTAAAGATGATTTTTTTTAGAAATTTTTATATAAATATCTTAAAAATATTAATTTAATCATAACTTTTTTCTAAGGGATATTAATAAAAAATAATATAATAAAAAATATAAACTAAACTAATAATTTAAAGTCTTGATCCTAAATTAATGAATAAATGAAAGAGCGGCATTTGAAAGAGATAATAGATATTTTTATTCGCATAAATTTAAAAAAAATAGGAAAACTAAGGGCTCATTTGGTTGCCAAGGCCTAAGAAAATAATTGATTTTGTTATAATCGACAAAAGAGCCTAAATTTGTCGTTTTGTTCATGTCAGATCACAATTTATGACAATTTAATCAAGCAAATAGTTTATAAATTTAAAAATTAAAAAAAAATTAATTTTAACTATTGATTTTTTGCTATTCTCTCGTGTGAGCTTGCCTCGCTTACAAACATAATACGAAACAACTAAAACCAAACAATACACCTTTTGAATAATTCTCTTTTTTTTCAATTTAGTAAAATTTAAATTTTGATAAATTATTCACTGAAATTTGCTTGAAACAGCTTAGGTCCCAGTAGACCCACAATTTCAAAGCCCTAAAGCTACAACCTTGTTTTTGACTCGTTGACATAGTAAGCCTTGGATCTTGCTGAATACAACACTGCACCAATCTGCCTCCTACAAAAGAGCTACCTGCTATCAAAATAAACTTAAATGGCAAACATTTAACACTTTTTTTTAAATGCCATCCTTCCAATTTTAATTATTTTGCTAAAACAAACATTTTTTATAATTACATCATTTAAATCTTTTATTTTAAAATATCAAAACTTAATAAATCAGACCTAATAAGGACTTGAACTCAATTTGCAGGTCTAATTTTATAAACTCAAGTGATCGACAGCTCTTAATTTTGTCTGAAAAATTTAATTATAATTCTTGGTGACAAATCCTGCATTTATTCTATGAATTGTTTAGTTTCTATGCCATTATGGCGACAAAATTCGATCGAAAAATAAATTTATCGATTTATTCTCGGTCAATTACACCGGAGGAAACCATTAAGAAAATTAAAGTGGTCACATATGGCCCAGAATAGGTAATTTGAATATTTAAATTCAACTATTCGTGATCAATGAATATCCAAAGTCTTAGGAAATAATCGGATTAATTTTCATGTGACACTCGGTGTCCAATATTAAGACCAAATTAAGATCAAATTTCTTTCTCATAATACTTTGGATTATTTTTTCTTAAATTAAATTTTAAAATAATAAAAAATCTTATCTTTTTTTTTAAACGCGGTATTAATCAGAAAAATTAACTATTTCAAAGTAATTCGCTGACCTATAATAAAATGCTTGTGCCAATAATTACTTTGCTAAATATAAGTTTAAAAAAATGTGGAGCATAAAATTTAATTAATACTTTTTGAATTAGAACCGCAAGCTTGGGCCCTAATAACCAATTTAGTAGCAAAAAGCATATTTAAGCAATTATTGCATAACTATCAATGGCCAGGTGCATTTGTAATAAATTCATCCAAAATTCTGAATAGCTTATTTAAATTGTAAACTCCTAATGAAGACATGATTTAAATTTTCCCATAAAAATTTTAAAATACAAAATGTTAATCTCTTGTAATCTTGACTTGAATAAATGTCACTCGACTGAACCAAAATCTAGTGGCCTAATTTAAATTAAATTAACTTTGATCAATATATAAATTTTTATATGTTTTTTTTTCTTTGTCGATTTAAATATTTATATTTATTTTGAAAATAAAGATGCATCATAAAAAAAAGAATTATTTTTTACCTAATTCATTGCTTGAATCCATAATTTTGTTTTCGATTGTATTTGGTCTTTGCAGTGGTTTTGGCTTGTACCAATTTGAATTTAATGAGTGCGATGAAGACATGGGAGAAGAGAGAGCATTTTTGAAATTAAACGAGCAGGTTTCGTGTGCCGAGTGGCTCGAGGTGGATCGCTTCATCACAGGTGTGAGGATATTCAGCGACTTTGACTCCACACTGCTCAAATTGGAATCATTTTTCTCATATCTTGATCTGTGTCGACTATGGCTTGACTTAGACCGGATTCTGTCATACCGACTTTTGGATGACGTAATTGTCCGGTTGTCGCCAAGCATCACTATCTTTGGTCTGGTTAAATCCAACTTGTGGCTTTGTTTTTGTTTTATTAGTTCTAATTTTAAATTTGGTTTTAAAAGACTTGAGGAGTTTAAATTTTCCAATGAACTCAAAAACCGCCTTTCATATTCCTCAATTGATTCGAGCTTTTGCTCTATGCTCCTGGACTCGGCGCTTGGCAATATCTGACTTGGCATCTTGATTATTATGATACAATAAAATTTTAAAAAAACATTTAAATTCTACAATTTAAAATCAATTTTATTAAATTTTCTAAAATGTTAACTATTACTTGTTAAATAATATTGATGACGTTGGATGATAATTTATTGCCTAGAATCGTATATTTAGATAAAATAAAATTCAAATTATTATACTTTCAAAGTGTTTATAAAAGAGCTAAATTTTGAGATGAAAAATAGTTCTGATATGATTAGGAGTAAAAACTTTAATGGATATAAATGAGCCTAGTTTCATTAGCTTAATTGAATAACAATTTTGCCAAAAAACTTCGATTCCGGAAGCTATTTGTTATTTGTTTGATTTCCCCAGGAAAATTAGGCAAATTTTTATAGTCATTTATTAATTAAACACTGTATGCTTATAATTTTTGATAAAAAAAAAAAATTTATTTCATTCTCTCAATTAGACCTCTTATCGGGAAAAGGAATTGCCAAGAATTTGGTTTGTTCGCAAATCCTTGAATTTACAAACACTTTTATTCAAAATAGATATTGTCTACTAAACAAAACTTGTCTATACATTGACAATAATTGTTTTAAACAATAAAAAAAAGTATTGAACGTGTAAATCTATATAAATATTTTCCCTAATATAATAATTTAACTATAATGATCAAAATTATATTTGAAGTATTGATAAGAGAAAGAGAGCACATGATAAAATATTTGCTTTGAACAAAAACTATGTGACAATAGGCAAAATAAAATGCTTAAACTTGGCCAAACAAATGCTTTAATCGACTAGAAGTAGCACTTTTTAAAGAACGCCTAGTTGCCAAATTCATCCTAATTTAGTTACTTAATAAAGTTTTGTTTGTTCTAAAGGTGAATCCTGTTTGTAAATAAAGCTTTACAATAAATTAAGCTTGACAGCTATAACCTCGTTTGCCTAATTCCAAATGAGCCCTAAAACTTGATAAAGATAAAATATTTATGCAATTTCATAGAGCATTTAAATCCGAGCTCATTTAGACAAAAAAGATTAGAGCTCTTATTAGTTTTTTTGTGATTTAATTTTTTTAATAAATAGCTTATTATTTAAAAATTTATGTCACTTTTGTGGGTTTCTCTCATGGTTTTTTATACAACAACGAAAAAAAATTTTAAATAAAAATGACCAATTCTCAAATTAATTGAATAAAGTTTAATTTAAAAAAGAAAAAAACAAGGACGTATCAGATTTTGGAGAAATTTGATGCCGCTTAATGAGAAAAAAATTCATTTTCTGTGGCACTGATTTGTTCTAAATTTGACCATTTGTTTATTTTTTGCATTAACCAACTCGGGCATGACTAATCTGCAAAAAATCTGGGAAAATAATTTCACATTAAATCGTCAAGTTTGTCATCAAATACTTGACTTGGAATTTTAGTAGCTTTCGGTTCATAATGAGAGATTGGAAATTCTCTTTTATCTTTAAGAAACTAGAGAGCAAATAAAAAGCTTTTAACTTATTATTAAGGGTCTCTTAAAGTATTTTGCTAGCTTAAAAACTCAAACCCTTGAAATTCGGCCTACCACTTGCCGTAATTCAGAAGCACTAATCTGGTACACGGATCAGATCCAAAAAACTATCTCTATGTAGAAAAAAATTTAATCAAATTTAAACCTAAAATTTAGACTTATTTAATTAGATAGATAGAAAAGTAAACACTGACTAGTTGGTCAAAAAAAAAAAATTAGACCACGTATGATCGAATAGCTCTTGGTTGTTCTATTAATTTAATAAAAATTTTAATTAAAAATTCAGATAGCAAAAAAAAAAAATAAACAATAAAATAGATACGAAATATTTCATAAATTTAATGACTTTTATTTATTTGTATCTAAAAGTAGTTTAGTGATTAAATTAATCTAAGAAAAACACGGATTAATTGAGTTACGTCGGTCTTATTAAATGTCGAATGCTGTAAACTAGGGGCTTAAATATTTGTCCGGAATCAAAGCTTAGAAAAAGGTGAAAAGAAACAAAAAAGAGCTAATAAATTGAATTAGACTTGTCAAAAATTAAATTAATCTTGTCTCATTTGAATTTGGTAGATATTTAAAAATATTTTGAGAGAAATAAGCTAATGAGTATTGGATTTCAAAATAAGCATGCAATGGAAAACAAACTAGATTGTGGACTTGGGAGTTTAGGTGATTAAAAAGTGTTGAAAATCGTGTCGAATACTATTTTTTACGGACATGAATTATCTATAGAAAATAAAAAAATAAGAATTGAATATTTTTTTTCATGATGTTTACACTTTGTTGTCAATTAAAAATGATAAAATGGCTCATGATAAATTAAAATGATTAATTTAAAGCTATTTTATTTGTTAATTTCGTTATTCTAATAGTTATATAACTTTTTTTGAGATAAGATCTCATTGATTAGATAAAACGGGCCTATTTTGTATTCAAATAATTAAAATTATTTTTATCCTTAAATTATAAATTGGAAAGCGACATTGAACCAGATACAAAACTTAAAGTTCAATCTAACTCTATCTTTGGTATTTGAATCAAAGGCCAAAAAATGCTTAGTGGCGCGGCTTTGGGGCTAATTAATCGAGATCTGATAAAATCTAAAATATCAATCAAAAACTTCTAAAACCATCAAAAAAAATTAGGCTAAATTTTATTTAAAATCGAAGCTATTCAGTTTATTTGTTCATTTAAGACTTAACTTTGGATCTAATTAGAATACCTATTTATATAGTTGGCTAAGAAGATGGCTAAAGCCCACGTAACAATTCAAAAACTTGAACTAAGCTCTAAAAAAACATCTTAAGAATCGAGAATTTGAAGCTAATTTTGCTCATCAAAATGAGATAACTAGTTTTCTGCATAAAGCCGAGGGAATATCTCATTTAATTGAGCTGTCTAGGGGAAAAATAGACCTATTTTGCATTCTTGCCAATTCGATTATATCAATCAGTAAAAAGCCTTAAATTAAAAATATAAAAAATATAAAATTATATAAATTTTCTTTAAATTATTGGTTTCATTCTAAACAAAAAAAATAAAAAAGAATTATAAACTTGCTTTTTTTTTATATTAAACAAATATTAGAATAAAATGGATGCAAAGCCACTACGAGCGGAACATTGTTTTTACTTTGTTTTCATTTAGCAAATATTAATCAATCACTCTAATTTTGGCCAGGGCTCACAGACTACACGAAATCCGTTTAAGTCTGAAAATATCGATTTTTCGACCTGAGCCAATTTAAAAAATTAATTTTTTAATAAATTATTTTATTAGAGTTTTAAATTGTGTTTCTGTGTCTATTTGTGGGCAAAAATTGTTTTGTTTTTTTTTTGTATATATCTTATCTTTAATCAAGCTGATTTGTTCAAATAAAAGAAATGTATGACCTCAAGGCTAATTTTAAATTAATTTAATTTATTTCAAGCTAATCAAATTTAAATTGAATTTTTAGAATTTTTCAATTAGGAACACAGTCAGTTTAGGAGAGCTGGTTACAATTCTATGAATGATTGATGAACAACAAATACATTTGAACCCAGATTCAGTTGTCATTTTTTAAGTGCTTTATGGTCTATTGTCTTTAAAGGCTGCTTTTTTCACAAAATAGATAAATATTGCCAAATACTTAATTTATGTGTCTAAAAAATTAATAAAATTGATTTATAATTAAAAATCTACCTATAATCAAATATGACTAAATAATCTACTTTTTGCTTTAATATTTAACAAGACTTTAATTAAAATATAATTAATTTTTGGGAGCTATTTTAGCAAATGATTTTTAGGCAAAAAATTTTGTTCAAAATGGTGCATTAATAAAAGGTAATAAAAATTTTATTATTCTATTTAATAAATAAGAAATTCTAGTGTTTTATTAAAATACTTCCTTTAAAATTGTAAATTATTGAATGTCAACTCAAGTAGTTTTATCTTAACTTGAAAAATAAAACAGCTATAAGTAGACATTGTTTTAAAATGAAATTGAAAAAATGAAAAATTTGCTCTTTTTTTTGGTACTAATAGATATTTTCTTCTTGAATAGTTGCCGAGGAAATACCAAAAATGGATTTGTAATCATAATTGACTTGAGCCATGGTTTCAGTAATTTGAAATTGGATGTTTTGAAATCGGACCTTATCGATTTTATTAACCAAATGGAGGAGACCAGTGAAGAAGTAAATCTCACCCTAATGATAATATCACAGGGTTTAAAAATAATTGATAGTCAAATGTCTGAAGATAAGATCAAATTATTGAGAGAAATTAGTAAAATGGAATCAAATTTTGAAATAAAAAAACCAAAATTTATGGCCATTTGCTTAGAATTGGCTGAATGGATGATAAAAAATGGCCAAGACAGTTATGGAACAGTCATTTTAATTACAAAGGCAGATTATGATCTTGGAACTTTGATTTCGTTTAGAAAAATTTTAAACCGATTGAAAAACTTAACAAACTTGGTTATTTTAAATAATCCTTTGTTCGAGACTTTTAATAGCAAAATTTTGCTATCAAATGAACAAAAATATGTTTCATCTCTGACACAATTGTGGTAAAATTGGTACCATTTTTGATTTTTGTCCAAGAGATATTTTTAATTTTTGATGTATTTAATAGATTTAATATATATTTTCAATAAATAAAAAAAAATGACTGTGTTTTTTTTTCGAAAATTTATTTAATAAAAATTAAAATTAATTTATCTATTTTAATGTGACAACCATTCAGAAATTTTGGCATCAATTTTTTGTCTGGCTTGAATTAGCGAGATTGGATCTCGATCACTAGCAGGATACAAGTCAGCACAATGAGCTGTTCCTTTTATGAAAATTGTGTCTGTGAACGTGTTTGGTGGTCTAGCAGTGAAACCAAGCGCGTGCCACGGATCAATTTCACCATTTATGAACACAACACGCGAACCTTCATAATTGTATCCACCATAATTGGTATTCGTGTCCAAAACAGATCTTTCTAACAATTTGATGTCATAATCAGGTCCGTAAATGTCCTTGCACTGTTGTATATAAAATTGAGCAGGTACTGTCTGACCAAATGGATGTCTTGTAGAATCAGTTGATTGAAAGAAGCCAAACTCGATGCAAGTTTGATAAGTCCATTGTCGACCACCCACAGCAGCTTCTGTGTCCCAGGATGTTTGCTGTAGTTCTTTTATAAATTTTTCATATGATATGTCCAAGCATGATTGAGCGAATTCTTGTAAAAATATATCATTGACAGCTGCGTATCTGGTCAGCGGATCTCCAATGCTCTCATGAGCCATAGTATCACACAATAAATCAATAGTAATAGAACTATTACCTGATAAACGGTTGTCTTTGTTGTACTGGACTGCTTCTTCGAAGTTGCCAGACACAGCAGAATAAAAGTTGGTCACATCATCATCTGAATTAATTGGATCACATGTACGGAATAGTTTTTGCAAAGTTGTACGGCCTCCCTCAGTTTTCATCAAATCTTCTATTTGTTTGGTAGCCTGTGCAATATAGCGTGGGCATTTGGCTGAATATAAAGATAATGAGTTATTGACTACAACTAAATAATCTGTAAAATTAATCAAGGCTAACATTGGTGCTGAAGAGCTAACTGCCCCATAGACCAAATGAGGATATTTGAGTCTAAACCAGGCACTTAAAGACCCGGGATATGAACCACCAAAAGAAATCCATCTATTTGAATCACTAAGATTAAAACTAGAATGAATGAATTGGCGAAAGGTGGCCAGATCAGCTAAGCCTTGTTCACTGCTTAGATATTTTAAGTTTTCTGTACTCATGTCCTCAGTAGGTCGGCTTTTTCCATAAAATCTATGCTCTAACATTACCAGTAAAGCATTCTTTTAAAAAATTTTTAATAAAACAAATAAAAATGAGGCACAAAATTTACATATTTCTTGGCCAGTTCTACCCAATTGCCTTTGGTCATCCAGATTGGATTTTCTTCGCCTTCACCTCCTATCATTAAAAAAACAGGTCCTGATTCTCGCCTAAAAAATTGATCATTTACCCAGTAGCGCTATTAAATTTTAAAGTTATTCAGAGCAGAAAATTTTGGACATTTTCTAGTCACCTGTTTCCAAGTTCGCTTATCAGCTTCTTTAAAATGGTCAAGCTCTTGGTCATAGTATAAATCTGTAATGTTATTTTCCAATTTAAAGAGTCTGATTTTTTCCGAGCTCTTATAAAACCGACGTCCGCGAATAAATTGGTTTAATGATTCGCTATAGTTTAAGGAAAATAAAATAATTGTTATAGTCAAAAATTGCTTTAAAATCATCTTAAAAATATTATTTTTGGTTATTTAACAGATTTTTGTTTTTATACGAAATTTAAATTTATAAAATAAAAATATCATGTGACTTTTTGTTGCAAAGCACATGATTGTTTAACTTTGGTCTTCGAAAAAGAGCAAAAATTTCCAAAAAAATTTTCTAAATTCCAAAAAATTAACTATTTATTAAAATAATAATCTTCATTTGTTAAATAACTTATCTAAGATATTTTTCTTAGTTTGAATACACTAATAATGATTAAGGTTATTGATATATTCTAACTAAAATGAGATAAAATTAATTAATTTTTTGTTACAATAAAGTCTACCAAATTTAAGCCTTTTTTAAATGAGCTTACCTTGTTAAAAAACTCACCTGATTCTAAAACGATTGAATAACTTAATCAATCGTTTATATGATAAAAAATTTTTAATAATTAATAACTAATATAAAAAATCAAAAATTTAGAGAGTTAGTCATTAAAAAGGAAATTTAACAATTTTTACATGCCATGCGATTTTTAGTCTATGTAGTTCTAATTTAGTATTTTAAGTGATAATTGAAATATTTTACAAATTAATGTACAGAATTTTTTAAGTTAATTGTTAACCTATTTAGAATGCAAAATTTCCCTGTTTTTTCGTTTTGTAACAACTTTGGAGCATAGATTTGGCATAAGTTTCCCTCTATTTGGCAAACATTAGTACCATTTTTTAACTAAACATTTCAATTGAACTTGAAAAATACTTTTTTTGTTTCTATTACAATAATTTGATATTTTTTATTAAGACAAAATTTTTTTTATAAAGTTTTTAGCTTTTTGTAAAAAGTATGAAAGCTTTTAGATTCAATTAATAGTTCTTTTATTAAAAAATGACCTTGTAGTAGTACAGCTGTTTTATCAAATAATCTCCATTATATTATATCTACAAATTGATTAAAAATTAGTCAATCGTAAAATTAAAGGTCTGTTGCATTTAGATTCAGTCACGTTAGATACGTGACAAGTCAAGTGAAATGTCCAAAATGGGAAAATGTGTCTTAATCTTGAAAACCTCATGTTACTAAATATATAAATTAAAAACCAATCTTTAAAATCATTTTTTTATAATAATTTAATCTCGAGTGCTTAATCAATAATTGAAGTTTTATAAGATTATTTGACAAGAGATTTTCATGATAATTTATCTGATTTTAGGTTTTTATTCCCAAACTAAAATAAATATACCAGAAAAAAAATTTTTTCCAAAGTATATTTAGTAAATTCAGTTCTTAATTAATAGAAATTATTAATCAAAATAAAATTTAATAAATTCTTAGACATCTATGAGCAACTTATATGTTATTTTAATTGATTTAACTTTTTTAACTTATAGTCAAACCATCATAATTTAAAACAACGTCCATTCACTGCATGACATGATAATTTAATAAGTTTTATAATTTAAAAGTTATTTATTATAAGAACTGATAAAAATGCGATTTTTAAAAAACAGTTTACTTTTTTTTAACAGAAAGTTAACTTAAAAAATGGTATCAAATAAAAAATACAAAAAGATTCCTAAAAATAGTATTTTTTATTGAAACATGTGGTCAAAATCATATGTATGGTTTAATATCTGGAACCCGGAATTCAAGTTGTAATTTCAAACTTTCAACTTTACTCTAACATCTCCAGAAATTCAGGAGATGACTTTTTTTAGTCTTTTTGAGAGGATATTTTTAGCCATAAAGGTTTAGCTCAAAAGTGTTTGTGTTGCTGAATAAAATCAGTTTTGATTTACGGAATGTTTATATTTTTTGGTATGTTTGTTACAATTTAATATTTGAAATGACCACCTTTGGGGTTATAACAAGCCTAAACTCTTTTTGGTATATATTCAATCAATTTTTGTACGTACCCAGTCGGAAATTATCCACTCCTTGGGTAAAACCTCGTTTAAATGCTCAATAGAGGTTATTTTATTGTGTTCACCATTTTATTGGTATCTATGTATGACCATAAGTTTTCGATTTGGTTGAGATATGGTAAACGGGCACACAATAGCAGAATCTCAATGTTCTATTTTTGAACGAGTTGCTCACTAAGCTAGCGTTAAAATCCCATTTTGTTGAAAATGTCTTGTCCAAAGGTCACTTGGCTCGTAAAGGAGCTCAACAAATGGTAAAAGATTGTTTTCCAAGGTGTTGATAAAGGCAAATTGATTAATTCGTCCTGTATGCATGTTGTTTATGCCTTTGTGAGAAATTTATCTCCAGATACCGACTGAGCCTCCACCGTTTTTTAACCTTGGTATACTGAACTCCAAGTGAAACTTCATTAAAGTTTTCAATAAGTTCTTTGCATTAATTCTGAAATTGCTTGAACTCATAGAAAAGTATCATATTCTATTGATATCTATACCAATTTTGACTTCTCTCGTGTAACTGACTCCTCTAGGATATTCCAGTTTATATTATTTTCATAAATTTTGAGATCAATAAGATTTGTTTAAAATAAAGGGTAATTTTTGTACTGAAATACAAGCAAGTTTCTTCTATTTGAGGAAAAACTTTTGAGAAAGAATTATAAACCAAGATGAAGATCCGAAACAAATCTCCAATTGAAGCATACTTTTTAATATTGATCAAGCTGTTCGTAAAATTCATTGAACGTTATTTGACTCAATAATATATAACAACCAATTCACTAATTAAATTAAAACTCATATTTTATTTATTTTTTTATCAAGAATATTTAATTTTTTTTTCAATTGTATCTTAAATTATTTTAAATTTTCTTTACTAAGTTTTTTTAGATATAAAGACATTGTTCATGCGGCTGAAGGGGAGGACTAAGATCCATTCCAAATAGCCCGAGAGTTTCTAACTTTCAAATTATTTTTAAATTAAAAAATAGATAAGCAAGCAAATAAATAATGTTTTTTTCTTGACAACTTTGGTGTGCTTTTCTAATTTTTTTCCACTTGATAACGTGTCTTAAGTGTTCAAAGTCAAGCACCTAATTTTCCTAAATTGATATTTTCATTAGCCCAATCAATAGATATTGACATAAATTCTTTATCTCAAAAGAGCTGATTGATTGAGCACCTCTATATTTTGCTCTATTTTGGATAATTTAAAACCAAATAATAAATTATATACTTGATAAATTTGAAAATGGTTAAGTAAATGATAGACGCATAGCTAAGCAATCATGTGTCGAGAACATGAGATCAAAAACCGTTGAAGCAACTAATCCCCTATTTAAAGTTTAATTTAAAATTCAAAACTTAAAAACAAAAGCACTCAAATGCACACATGAATAAACAAAGCCAAAACGAGTTGATTATGAACTCGTTTAGAATTTCATGTTTATATTTGCTGATAGATTTGATTAATTTTGAATATTAATAAAAATTACCATATGTTAGTGGTCATCCAAAATAACTAAGCTATATCAAATTTAGCAAATATTTATGTATCGTGTATCAAACAATTAGATAATCATGGGATTTCTAACGATCTATTTCTCACTAGCCAGCTATGTGTGTCTCTGTATGAAATCTCATAAGTCCAAATTCCCCACCGCTTTATTGCACAATCATTCATTATCCCGTTCGCTTCATTTCTTCCCATCACATACCAGACCAATTTAAACTTAAATTACACTTGGCTAATTATTACTATTTATTAAGTAGCTCTGTCCAAACTGTCCATTAAAAAGTATATAATATCGATTTTTTAAGTACATCGAACTTTGCTGACCTCCAAAGCGCTTGTCAAGCCATACTAGTTTCATACACTTTTCAGTTTCCATGACTAATCACGCTATATTTTTCTAGTGTATTCTTTGTCGGCGTTTAATTCCTAATCCGTTTGAGACCTCGAGCAAATGTTTTCAATTTGCTTCACTTTTTATAAGTCCTGGCACACTTTTTAACCAAACTGTCATTTCTAAAAACGTGTGTTTGTATGTTCACATATGCTGCTAGAACACAAACAACGAAACATTGTTACATTTAAATACAGTTTGGTAGAGAATCTCATGAATGTATTTTGGTCCCGATTGCCAGCGTTCGACTCATTAAAACAGTCCTAATCAAAATTGTATTTTTTGTATTATAAGAAAAAATATTTATAAATAGTTAAAATTTATTTTCAAAATGAAATAAGTACAAAAATTTTAATCATATAGCTGCGACAAAGGGCTAGTCATCTACATCAATCAGTCAAGACTTTGTCTAAATTATTATATTAGATAATTTCATTGAAATATTTCTTCTAAATTTTTCATTCAAAAAAGTGACTCCTTAAAAGAAAATTTTCACTTTTTCACTCTTCTATTAGAGACAGGAAAAATGCATTTTTTACATTAGACATGATTCATCAATTTTCTAATAAACAAGATACATTTTTTGTAAATAAATAATTAAAATAAAGGATTGTATTTGTACTGCAATACAAACAAGTTTCTTCTATTTGTGGTTACTTTTATTTGAGAAAATAAAATATAAAATTTTGGAAATAAATATATTTCAAGAGTAGACAATCATAAGATTAATCATATTTTCATACTATGAATTGATCACTTGAGGGTTAAGGAAATGTGGTTTCTCTGAACGCACAGCAAATCTATGACTTCCTATGTCTTTTGTTAGTATTTTCCAGGCTAATGATAAACCCATTTTCTTCCCAAGAGTTTTCTACAATACAATATCTGTAAACAAAAAAATGGTTTGACTTTCTTTCTAAGATGACCAAGATGCTCAAGGTTATTGTTTTTGGAGTTTTTGTTTTTATAGCCTACAAAAGAAGTTGTAATATCTCAGTAGTTTTTGGTAATCATTTTTTTTGATGGTCAACAGCAACAGATAATTAGATATGTTGCCACTGACATTTCTGGTAAATGTAAATACTCGCTTTTTATCTCCTTTTCAAAGTTTTTTAGCGTGTTTAATTAATGTTTGATATTTATCCATTAATTTAGGCTAATTAAAATTTCGGTACATCTAAAGCGGTCATTTTTACTTAAGAATTAAAAAGTCAATTAGGCTCTCACAAAAACTTCAATATATCTTGAAGCGCTTTTTCTTCTTTTTATTAAGTTGTAAATAAGTTTTATAAGAAAATTTGTAGAGTGGACAATAGATTATATGTTCTAGTTTAATTTTAATAAATTTATAAAAGACAACATCACATATTATTAAAGATATATATTTTTTTATATTAATTTTGGTTTTAATCGGATTTATTAACCGATTATAAGCGTTCAAATAGTATGGTTTTCGTTTCTATTTGGATGGTATACAAAGTATCAAGTGTTTGGTCTATATAATAGAAAAACGTTATGAAATTTTTTATATGAGCAGATTTTTTGACCACAGTTCATATTGATTTTATTATGTACTTAATTACGAGCCAAATAGATTGGCCAGCAGCCAAAAAAGATCTTTCTCAAAAGCTATTTATTCAAGAGACATCGTTTTTGGCTCGTTTAGTTCTAACACGAGAGGTCAATTGTAAAAGTTAAGATAACTAAGATTATTATTGAATAGCCAGGAGTAGCATATCAGCGAGTTTATCTTTCGGGTCACAAATTACTATTTATTTTGAAAAAATCAGTAACTGATACGTTGATAAGTTTTGTTTGCATTTATGTTTATTTATTTTAATCAACAGATATCTATTAAGCTTATAATGAAGCTTAATCCAAGAGGAAGAATTAATTTCTCTCAAGTATTTAGACCACGAGTCTCAACTTATATTAGCTACCACATGATTCTTAAAATTTGGCATGAGGTTAGGAGTTTATTTTATTGTGCTATAATTAAGAATTTTTTAGATTAATAAAGGATAAATTAGATTTTATTAGAATAAAATTTCCAACCATGAGGATGTTTTTCAAATTTTTTTATTTAAACTATCAAACAATGTTTCTTTTTTCAATAAATCAAATTAATCTTGTTAATAGTTGACAAGTTAAGTAGTTAAAATCTTTATTATCAAAAATATAAATCTATTTAAGAATTTAATAACTATTTATTTTTAAATATATTGAAAATAAAACTAACTTAGTTGAACGTACAATTTTTTTCTATGATCAAGCTCAATAGCAAATATTTAACGAATGAATGCATAAGAAGTTTGCATGTTGTAAAATATGTCGACATAATATTTGTCTTATGTGACAAATATGATTTTAAGTGCTAGCTTTATTGTTAAATTATTGAAAGGCTTGTAATTAACTAAAAATGTTTAAATTATTTGGCTAATTAAAAAGATACTAAAATTCTTGATTAATGATATTATATTGTGTGTACTTGAGCATGGGCTAGTCGGATGTAAGAGCTAATCTAAAGAATGTCGATTAAAAAATCGATAATTCTAATTACCAATTAGAGATTTTAATTTTGAAACGGTCATTTAGAAAAATAATTCAAAATGGCGTCCGAAACATAATAGCTTTATCTTCTTGGAATCACAGTGTCTCGAAATCTGGCCATAGATAAGAAAATCTGTTTTTTATTAAGAAGACCAATTTGACAGAGATATACAATTTTGTTTTTAATTACTTTTCTCTTTAATGTATATATTTTAGATAAGGATATTTATCTTTTATTGTCACACTGAGATAATAAGAAAAATTCTATAAATTTAGCAAAATATTTGAATTAAGCTTAACCAGTTTGTGCTTAAGTGTGTATTCATATTGAATTTCTATTGACCTGAGCGCCAAAAAAAAAACAAAACAAAATAAAAAATTTTCCTTATCAATTTTTGGTCTTATCAGTGCTGATCGATTATTCGATTAAAATTCGATTTTGCTTATCAGTGATTAATCAATGGCGATAATAAATAAACACAGAGTTGTTTATTTTTTGGCTAAAAAATCCGGTGATTTTTATCAAAATCAATAAAAATCAACGTATTGGAAAAATTTTTTCTTTTTTTTTATTTTTAGAATATTTTTTTTTAGTGCTATTTAAGACCTAATTACTTTCTGTTATTTTTCCGTAAGCTGTTTTTCTAGGCTCAATCAACAAAATTAATCCGAAAATTTGAGCCCTTAAAAATTAACAGGTCAACATAGAAAATGAAGCTCGAGCCAGCACTCATTCTGAGCTAAATCTGAATTTAATTTTTGTTTTTAGAAAGAAAAAAATGTTAAAATTGTACATTGCTTGTGTCCTAGTGACCTTTGCATTAGTTTGCTCGAGTGAAGAAATAGCTGACAATTCGGTAGAGGTCTTAACCAATGAAACAGTGGACACTACCGCAGAGACAAACGAGAGCAATTCGGTTATCAATGAGAATCACAATTTGACCATGTTTGCCAAAAAGGAGAATAACTTGATAGTGAATGGCACAATGTCAGTTGGTAGAAATATAAAGCCCGAAATCGAAGCAGCAGCATCGACCAATGTCTTGGCTGTTGTAGTGATTGCTGTAGTGGTCGCAATGTGTTTGGTAGGCGCCGTAATAGGCGCTATTTATGTCAAGAAGCGAAGATTGTTTGTTTGGAATTTGGGCGGCAAGAAATCAGATGGTAAAGATGGTGCCAATGGGGTGTTGACCAACGCTTCGAGCGAAAACGGCTCTGTGAACAAATCCGATGGTGTGATTGAAACTAAGACTGAAGTGGTAACTGAGACAGAGGCCAAGAAGGAAGAAATCCAAACTGAGCAAAAAACTGAACAAAAAAAAGAAGAGGCATCAAATTTAAATGAGCAAAAGGCTTCATCTTCACTCGTCGTAAATGTTTTAAACGAGTTAAATGACTGCAACAAAGATGAGAGTAAGCCGGCTAGTGACCAAGCCGACCCAGAAAAACAACCACTAAACAATGAATAGTCTTGTATCATTCTGTCTTTGTTAAAGTTTTTTTTTTTTAATTGGTAAGTTTGTAGTATTCTAATGTCGGATAAATAAATTTCCAATAATTTTTTGGTAATTTGTTTGAGATTAATTTTTTATCTATTAATTTTAATAAAATTTTTCAATAACATTTATTTTTTAATGTGGTCTTAAATTGAAAATAAATTTTAAAATAAATTCAAAAATATATGTAAAATTTATTAATATTTACTCAAAATGATTATTAAATGCTTAAAATAATGATATAATTTCAAAAATTTTTTATCTATTTATATAATTTAGGTAACATAATAATAAAACTTGATTAAGTCACCTCTCTGTCTCCTTTCCTTTAGCGTTGTTAAGTCTAGCTTTTTGAGTCTACATTGGTACGGCAGGTCTTTTATGGTCTTAACTAGTTTAGTTGCTCGTCTTTGAACACTTTCAAGCACTGGAATATCCTTTTTTTATAAGGGCTCCACATTGCTATCATGTGTTGATTATGTTCTATTTGAGATTGTTGGTAATAAAGATACCCAGGTCCCGTTCTTTTTCAGTTTGGTTAAGTGGTTTGTAGTTGAATTTTTAGACATTTAGTCAATATTTATATTTTATTAGATTAAATTTTTATTAATTAATTTTTAAAATCAAATTCTCATAAAACATAAAAAAATTTCATTATTTATTCGCAATATTTAAGTATTTAATTTTGGATCATATATTTGGTGACTTAACGATTTGAAAATTCTAAAATCTTTATGTAATGGTTTAATTTCATCTTGATAACAACCATACATTGTACCATTAATTGAAAAAATTTTTTATAACTATTTTAAACTAAATTAACACATTTAAAAAATTTTAAAAAGCTGTTAATTTGGAATTAAGGTGTTTAATATGGATATTACAAGATCTTTCCAACAAGATATGACGTCAGGAGGTCTTATCGTCAAATTTCCGAAAATAGAGAACAAAATGCTATATGAAAGTTGAAGAGAAACAACATTGCCTTAATTAGCAAGTAATGTATTCTGCGAAGAATTAGAAGTGCTTTGGATGCAATACTTAGAAGATTCTGAAGGATTAGTTCGAATTAGAGGACATGAGATAAGCAAGGATGTGTTCTCTCTCAGATACTGTTCCTAATTGTGACCGATTGGGTCATGAAGAAAACTACCTCAATCCCGAGGAATTTACAATTGGAGTTAATAATAAAGCTTGAAGATCTAAACTTTGCAGATGATTTGGTGTTAATAACCTAAACTAAGATTCAATTTTTTATTATCTAATGATCTGTCATTTTACACGGCTGTACACATTTATCAATTTTATCAAAACTTTGCAGATGATTTGGTGTTAATAACAAATAATAACAAATAAACTAATGAATTTGAAAATGGCATGTATATGAAAATTCAGGATTTAGTGAACAACCATAGACCAATCGGAGTCCTAACAAGTGAGACCAGAACCAAAGTAGTGCGTATAAACACCAAATTTGATTCCTCAATCACCATAGATGGTACAAATATTGAGTGTGTAACCGAATTCACATACTTGAGAAGCATAAAAATTTGCCATACTCAAATCAGTTTGGAAATCAAAATGCTACAGCAAGGAATCAAAAATCAATCAAGGATTCATGGAATTATTGGTATACACTGGCCTGAAACATTGTCGAACGATGAGCAAAAAAGAATGACGAAGTCAAAGCTAATGAGTACAGAGCTCTAAAGCGGATAGCACAAGGGCGAAAAAAAGTATGCTCAGCAATAGCGTGGAGGCTAGCAAACATGAAAGAGCTCACCTAAGTGTAAATGACATGACAAGAAGCAAGGAAAAAGTTATTACTGTATACTTGAAAGAACGCATAAAGAAAAAAATTGAAATTAATTAACAACTTGTCTCAGTTTTTTAATTTTTAATAAGGATCTTAGTTTTGATTGAAAATATTCAATTTTTTATTATTTAATTTAATTTTCTGATGATTTAGGTCTTAAATCTGTTAAAAAAAATTTAATTCTTAAATTCAAAATGTAAAAATAAATATTATTAGAATTTAGTTGAATTAAAAGAATTAAATAAATTGTCCGGAGATGAAAAATTAGATTTTTATTGAAATTTATTTAGTTTTAAAATTTGTATCTAGTTTTTGTTTGATTAAATTGTATAAATTTACTTTCTAAAAATTATCTTTTTTAATGATTCCTTAAAATTTTTGTTTAAATTGCAGAATAAAATAATTGTATAAGCATTTGACAGTAAATAAAACATTTCGCTTAATTCAAGATAATTTGAACAAATTCTGCTATAATAAAAGCATATATTTAATTTATCTTTCTTATTTGAAAGAGTTTTTTTCAATAATATATACATAGCTACACATAAGTGAAAGCTTCTTAATAAAAATAAAATAAACAAATTTACGATCACAGTACTTTTTATCCTTGTTTCCGCATTGTCAGGACTTTTCTTACTGTCTATAATACGATTTAATTTAAGATTTTTTTTATTTTCAATTTGCTTTCTTAAAAAATATAGCATAATCATATCAATTAAAAACATTAATGAATAAACCAAAAAATCATTCAGGACGAAATTAACAAAATTGAGAATATAAAAAATGTAAGAAATTTTTCCTGAAAATATCATATTCTTAGATTGATCAATCTTATCTATGTCTCTATACAACACACTAATAAAGCTATTTTTGTCCGGAAATTCCTCATAAAATTGTTCATCCATGACGAAATATTGTTCATTAATCCTCACAACAAATAATTTATCAATACAAATTACAAGACTTGTTAAAATCATAAAGGCAGTGAAAAATTTCCATCTTTTTCTGTTCTGAAAATTACTCATCTTTTTGATCAAAAACTGATCATTTGCTATAAAACTCAATCGTAACCATGATATTACAATTATGGACACATTTGACCAGATTTTCAGTATGCTGAGAAAAAATTCTACAAAAATAATATCAAAAAGCTGAGCATATCTTTCGGTAAGAATGGATGAACAATAAATACCATTTATGTAAACGCATTTATTGACCAAATGGATTAAAAATATAACTGAATAAATCAAGTTAATTAAACTATTGAATATCATTGGTTTTCCAGAAGCTGAATTTTTCATGTTCATCAAGGCTGCAAGATTCAATAAATTGGTCACAATAGTGGCAAAACATAAAATCGGATTCAGAACAATCGTGGATAAGTTCACAATTTCAGAATAATAGATTATATCTGTAAATGTTGGTTTTGTTTGTATGGTAACACCCTTTGGAGACCCACAGTTTTCAAGCATTGAATTTAAGGTTCTAGTTCTATTTTCATTCTCAATTAAACACGAAGAAAAGCTTATAGAAATTTTTTTATTGATAAATAATTGAAAAGTCTTTTCATCTAAATTTTGATTTCTAGTTAACATTTGAAGGGTATTGGTACAATTGGAAACTTGTCCATTGACAAAAACGAGGGTATAATTTGACTTGTAAAAATCGTGGTATACACAAAAATCTTCATTTGGAAACTGATCTTTTTCCACAATATCAATCTGAATCACTCGGGTGTATTTATGTGATATTAGTTCATGCAACAAATGAAAGTTTTGGTACACAAAATTTCTGAAATTATCAATGTGAAGTTCAATGAAAGAAAGCTGATCAAAATTTGTAAATATATTTCTATCAATTAGATTATAGGATCCCCGAAAACTAAGGAATAGGCAAAATTTGAAAACATCTTCTGTTAACATTCGCTTGTTTAAATCTACTTTGTACGAATTGAAGTAAATTATTTCTAGATCATTTTTGATTGTCAAATTTAATGGCAAAAAGCCGAGAGTATTGTTTTTTAAAAATGTGTCCGATAGTCCAAAAAACTGAATTTGGCGAGCACTTGAATTGGCAAAAATAAGCGGACATGTTTGTTTGAAATATCTTACACTGAATCCAAAACCAATAGTTAGTACATTCTTGAAAAAGCTGAAACTCTGGCTTTTATTTGGCAAACACTCGACAAGGCCATTAAAAACAACCTTGAATTTGGAGAAATAAAAACTCATCGCATTAATTTTCATATTTTCTTCAAAACTGGGGAAAAAATTCGAATTTAGATCAAAAGCTTTTATCTTTATAAATTTTAATTCAATTCTATTATTTTTAGTTGAGTTGGCTGACTTAAATGTTAGGGATTTGTCCAAATTTAAGTCTATATTTGGAATGAAGTTAAAATAGTATAAATAGTTATCTGTATCAATACAATTAAAATCAAATAAGCCAAACTTTTGAAATTTGTATACATTAACTGATGCGTAAATATAAAATAGACCTGGACCACTTTTAATTGTTTTGCTTTGGGCATTCATTAAACATGATTCATTGAATAAAATAGGCTTCGGATTACAATCACTTAGCGAAGTTAAGAGATAAAGAATAAAATAAAGATTTAAGTGTCTCCACATTGTGTCTTTTCAAATTTATTTAAAAACCTATCTTTTTATATTCAAGGTAAATTATTCGCCATAATTCCCAAATCACTATCATTTACATAACAAAATTGAATAGGCATTTCCCATACACTAATTTTTTTAATTTAAAATAATGCTTTAAAAAATTTTTAAAAAATCAATATCCTAAAAGCACTTAAAAAAATTTAAAGTCCAATTAAAAAAAATATATTATTGAATTAAGTCCTGTTAAATGTAAGTGATAGGCGCAATAGGGAAATAATCATCACTGATGAGCAGAAAACTAAATCAATTCTATCTATTACAAATTTTTACAAATGCCCGAATCTACAAAATCAAAATAAGGACTCACCTTAATAATACATGGAACCCATGTAACATTGAAGCGATGGAAAAAATTCAGTAAAAATTAAGCATACCAAAATTGTCAGATATTAGATCTGATATTAACAGAATCATTTCTCTTCTTTACATTAGATATATATTTTTTTAAAATTTTTTAATGAAATAATTTAATAATTACTAATTATACTATTACTCTATGCGAACATTTCTTAAAACTAAAAATCCTTTTCTGTTTTAGTTCCATTTAATCTGTGACCAAGATAATTAAACAAATATAGAAAGGATGATATTTGCATCGAAGTCTGTAAGAAATTTAAATATTTGAAATTGAATATTATTGCAAATAATTTTTATTTAATTTAATTTATTAAATAAAGTTTTTAGTTTCATCAAGATATTTATTTTAAAGCTAAAATTATTTTAAATATTCGTACAATATTTTAGGCGAATGTCTTTAAAACAAACAAAAGCTATTAGATAAAACATAAATCATCTTAAAGTTTCTCAAATTAAAAAAAATCTATTCATTTTAATTTTGATGATATTTTCTCAAAAATAAATCTAATAAAACGATCTTTAGCTCATTTAAAACATTAAAAAATTTTTTTACAAAATTATGCATCTTAGGCCAAAGGGTTGTGATTTTGAATATATTGATCATTGAATATATTTTTAGCGATATATTCAATATTAAAAATCACCTATTTAAAATTTTCATAAAAAAAATTAGTCTCCAGTTTAGACTTGCAATTCTTTTAAAAAATTTTTAAATAAACAGCTTTATGATTAAAGAAATTATAAAATTAAACAACTAATATATTAATCAATAACAATATTTATTAAAATGTACATATTTAATAACTAATTTTTTAGCAAAACTTTATTTAGGCATGATAGTAATATTTTCATTTTTAATACCATATTCGACACATCTAGACGGATCTGTCGGGTAGTATTCTTGACATTTGCTTATCAATCGTTTAACAGCTTGGATATACTTTCTCTGGGTCTCGTCATTTAGAACATGAGCCACATGTTTAGAAGCTATACGCTCGCGTCCTGGTCTAGCGTGGATACCAACCATAGTAGCACCAATCGGCCATGGTGCATTTCCGATCGCCATTTCCAGAAAAAATTCATTAGCCTTTATATAATTTCTTTCTATCAGCTGAAGAAATATTTTTACCAGAGAATCCAATATGTCATCAGGCAGATTTCTAGCCTTTAGTTTTCTACACAGTGGTTTCAAATACTGACTGGTCTGTGAATGTAGAGCAGTCTCAATTTTACCTCTGACCGTAAGCTTTTCATCCAAAGTCCTGCTGTTTAAATTTTTACCCCAGTGCTTTACAATAAACTTGATAAATTTCAAAACTAATTGGGAATCAGTATTTTTTTCTCGCGGCTTCTTGCTTAATTCAACAATTTCATTAAAGTCAGTACCATCATCCTTAATTTCAACATCCATTTGATTTTTTTTGTCATCTGTATCCACAGTTTTCATAAGTTCATTTAAATTTTCTTGTTCTGATTTTTCAATTGCCATTCTAAAGTCGTTTCTCATACCATTTTCTTTTGGTTCACTGGTTTCAATTAGATTCAGCCGCTTGTAGCATTCCAGATCTGTTTCACCAAACAAGCGTATTGGCTCGCCGCGCTCTCTTAGACGGCGAACCACTTCATACCTTGGTAAAATTTTTTTTTCCGGCTCTTCTTTTTCTTTGTTCTTGTCATTTTTTGAATTTTGGTCATGGGAATCACGACTTGACTCGTCCGATTCGGTGCTGTTTTTCAGGTTCTGTTCAATGTATTTTTTGGTTTGAATCTCGTCCAGATCACCTCTTTTAAAGTATTTTTTTTGTCCATTTTTCAGCAAATTTGCCTCCTCGAGCTCTTTGCGTTTTTTGGCAATTTCATTCTTTAGCAAATCCATTTTAATCAATGTCAGAATATTTAATTCAAAATTAGAAAAAAAATCATACTTGTATTTATATGTTTAGAGAAAACTTATTTTTTAGCTTAAAAATATGTCCTGATAAATTGTAATTATAAATATGCTTATGTTTAATATTCAATAAATTTTTGTTTTTTATTTAATTTTTAATTTTTGTTATTCTTAATTGTTAATTCAATAGTAATTTTTAAAAAATAATCTTTAACTATCTGTAGCTGTGATTCAAATAACAAAATTTAAAAATGGCTTTTTAACAAAAATTGTTTTATTGCTAAAAATTTATCTTTTTTAATTCTTTAAGGCTCCAACAATTACCAAGAAATGATCGCTTATTAATTGAAAAATACTTAAAATTTGAAGGCTTAGCGTTTTTCCTTTTTAATAACTTGGTTCAGTAAACAAACAAGGAACTCAAGCAAACAAAGGCTTGATTGAAATTGTTCAGATAATATGAACAAGAAAGCTAAAAGCTTTATCAATAAAATACATATTAATTTATAAATTGGATTGACAAGCTTCTAAGCTACAATAAAACAGAACCTTGCTTGAAAACTGACCATTGACTTATAAAGAAAAGCGTCTACTGGTACCCTAATTTGGTTTAATATCATCTATTTTGGTTTAGACTCAAATTAGGTCCAAAAAAGTTCCAGTAAAAAAATGGTTTCGTAAATGTAATTACGCTTTGTTAACAGAAGAAAGGCCGAGGAGTTTTTAAAACCCCTTTTCCAAAAAATATAAACTTGAATAGTTTACAAAAAAATAAGTTATCAAAAAATCCTCAAAGAAACTAAAAATCAACTTTTGATGCTTAAATTTTTCAATCATATTTTAAATAAATTTTTTCCATTTCTTTTCATATTTTTATTTGGAATTTTCGTAATTAATTAGCCGGGCTTTCTAGTGTTAAATCAACTGTAAATATGAAAACAATTATGGCAAATTCAAACTTATGGTCAAATTAAAGGATCATGCTCAAAGATTTTTATAAAAATAGGTTTTTAAATATTTCCAAAGTAAACGTTCAATTTTATACTTTATTTTTTATGCTTGAACATTTCTGCAAACATTTTATCTAGGTATAATCTTGTATAATACTCTTTTATGGTTTAACATGTTTCGTTACACATAAAAATCTCAGCATTTAATTTTTCAATTAAAAGAATTCTAAAAATTTTTTAAAAAATTAATTTTTGAGCATGATCATCAAATTTTGGTCATAAACTTTAATAAGCCATAATTATGTTGTAATCAACGTTAAATACGCCTGTTCCATAAGCAGAGGTATTCAGGGAATTAAATATGGATTGAATCAATTAAGAGAAAAGGTAGTAAGGTAAACTCTTAATTCGAAGATTTAAAAATATAAAGACAGTTTCATTTTAGGCTCTAGCAATTATCTAAAATTTGCCTTCAGTCAAATTGATATTTTCACAGTTTACCAAATGTTTTTAATAATCTAAGTACACCATGCTGCAGCTACAGAAGTAAATAGAAAGGCTTTCTTCATTTATCCTTCCTGGTGGTGCACAAAATAAAGCGACTTTGTGAATTCTGACTGTTGGCGTTCTTAGAACACTGTCTCCGATGCTTATATTTAATTTTTTATGGGACTAATTATTAAAATACTGTGAAAAATTTTAATTATTTTAGGTAAAAAATTATTCCAGATACTTAGCAAAAAAATAAATTACTGGGTCATTAAAAAGAGCCTCATCCAAGCTTGATAATGAAAATAAAATTCCAATTTAAAAAAAATAAAATTTTTAAAAAACCTTAAGACAATTTTTTTTTCTACACAGCTCAGTTTTATTAACAAACTGAAATTTAAAATTTTTTGGTTACCTTGAACTTGAATAGTCTGCAATCAACTATCTTAATTATTAATATTAAAAAAAGAAGCAAGCTTTCGATTTAGTTCTAAATTATTGCACGAGTTTAAAAACTTTATTAAAAATGAGGTAAATAGCCCTTACAGCTTTTAGAGATATAAAAATTTTAATTAATTAAAATTAAGCAAAATCTCCAGAGACGCTTTGACCGAGTCAGTAAGTGGATTGCTTAAGCAATCTCTAGAAGTAAAAAAGAGAAAATTTCTCGAAACTGTCGAGCTGCAAATTGCTTTGAAAAACTACGATCCAAGCAGAGACAAACGTTTTGCTGGTACTGTTAGGTGAGTTTTTAACCTGTTTTTAACCATTGAAAAAAAACAGGAAGTTGCCATTGGCAACGGACTCAGACCCAATTGAGTCTTAAAAAAATATGGGTAGACTCTGGAGCCCAGGGTCGATTAAAAGATCTATTTTTCATTTAATTTTAAAGGCTAAAACACGTCCCAAGACCTAAATTCAAAGTGTGTGTACTCGGTGACGAAAAACACTGTGATGAAGCCAGAGCCTTGGGAATCCCATGCATGACTTTGGATGATTTGAAAAAATTAAACAAAGAAAAAAAGAAAGTTGCCAAGTTGGCCAGCTCATATGACGCTTTTTTGGCCTCTGATTCAGTCATTAAACAATTGCAAAAAGTTTTGGGTAGAGGTTTGAACAAAGCTGGCAAATTTCCTTCACCATTGAACCACGGTGACAACTTGCAAGCCAAAGTTGAAGAACTTAAAGCTACCATTAAATTTCAAATGAAAAAAGTATGTCTATTTTGTAAAGATTAATTTTAATCGAGTCCTAGTCTGTGATGATTTTCCGTAAGGAATAATTTCTTGATTAAAATGAAAGTTTTTATTAGCTCTAGAACTGAGACTTTTTTATCGGACTCCTTAAAAAAAACTCTGTGATGGCTAAAAATCTTTGAGAATTGAATAATAATATGTAACCAAATAAGCATTATTGCTGAGAGTTTTTAAAAGAAATTAAAAATTAGACAATATTTGATTATTGTTTATTTTAGGTATTGTGTTTGGCTGTTGCTGTTGGCAATGTTGGCATGCAATGCGATGAATTGACCTCAAACATCAATTTGGCCATTAACTTCTTGGTATCTTTGTTGAAAAAGAACTGGCAAAATGTTAGATGCTTGTATATCAAGAGTTCTATGGGACCAAGTTTCCGAATCTATTAATTTATTTTTTCGATTTGTCAAATGTAATTGATTAATAAATTAATGATAAAGAAATTTTATTTTATTTATTAAATTTGAATGTTTTAAATAATTCAACTTAAACTGAGAAAAAAAATCAATTAAAAAAAATGACAGAATTTTGAATAAAAATAGGGTCACGGTTTTATGTTGCTACTCTATCTTAAGTCAATCATAAATATTTTTATCTATTTTGTAGCTTAAATTAACTCTAATTTAAATATCTAAAGAAATTTAAACAAAATTTAATTCTAGTTTTATTTTGTTAGTTATGAAAATTTATCGAGTAGCAAATTAAAGAAATTTGGTAGCAAAAATTAAAAAATAATAGTAGCAGTAAAAAAATTATTAAGTTTTTAAAGTAATTTATTTGTAATAAAAAAAGAGATGAATTATTAATTAGATACATTCAAGACTTGAGTCAGTTTACAGGTATAGATTTTATATGTTTCCGGGTTTTAGAATCATTTTAATCAAATCAGCAGTGATGATCAAATTATTAATTAACAAGAACAGCAATCTGATACAAATAATCAAATTATTGAACAACATCCATCAATTAACAATTTAAATTAGTTACAATTATCTTTGAAAAATGACTTAATCAAAAAAACCAAATAATTTTTAAATACTTTTGTAATTATTACTTTAGATATTATAATTTTTATAAATGATTTTTAGACTTAGTTGAAAAAAATAACTACCAATGAATATTAATATTAATATTTATAGTATTAAGTTTTGACTTCATAGATATAGACTGACTTTTTAATAAGCAGGAAAATAAAACTATTACAGGCTATTTTTGTTAAAATTTATCTCTTATTTGAATTTTTTTGTTGTAAGAAGTAAAAATATTTTAAAATTTAAAAATTAGATTTTGAGTTTTAAACAAATCCTTACAGTATAGGACAAAAAGTTAAGATCTGAGATCTAGACTAATATTCTTAATTTCTTTTAATACTTAAGCTTATTATAATAAAAATATTTATAAAAATTTTAATCAAGTAAATTAAAAATTGCTGTCAATTACAGAATGGCACTCATTACCATAATTCTGGAAAGAATCAGAAGTATTTTGGATGTCAAATTCTGACCAGGATATTTCCTCAAACAAATGCCGATTTTGCGATTGAATGTAAAACTTCATCATTTCCAAGCGGCACTCTTCTTGCATTGCCATCATTTCCATCATGTCCTCCTCCTCGCAGCCGTTTTCCGAAGATTCCTGAGGCGGACTTTGTGGCGAAGCGGCCTGTTGGGCGGCAGGGTTCAGTTGGTCACGGATTCGGTCATCTTGCAAAATTTCCACCACTGCTTCACACCTTGCCTCCATCTCAAAAGGGTCTATATCGCTCTGAAGACTTGCTGGTTGATAGTTCTTTTTCTGCATATAAACTTAAATGCACTTGGATTTAACTTGGGATTCAATTTCCATCATCAGTGATAGTCCAATGATGACCAGACCAGATTATTATTTTTGTGTAGAATTTTCGGACCACTTATGTTTTAATGTTTTTTATCGTGAATCTAAAGATATAATGAATCTAAAAATTTACTTAAATTATCAAATATAATTGAAAATGTTTCAAAAAATAAGGCAAATTTATTTAGAATTGAAAAAAAATTAGAATTAAATATTTAAAAAAAAAAGCTTACTATTTTTTTGTAATATTTTAAAATTTATATTTTCTTAATTTTTTTAAGATGATGTCTTTTTGAATATTCCATCTATTCAAAATTAATACTTTTTATTTTTTAATTTGAAATTCAAGT
Organism: Brachionus rotundiformis; assembly: GCA_016802295.1. NCBI lineage: Eukaryota > Metazoa > Rotifera > Eurotatoria > Ploima > Brachionidae > Brachionus > Brachionus rotundiformis. Next base: position 599,349 of record JAESIW010000118.1, read on the forward strand.
CAGCTTTCGATTAAAACCCAAACAGTTAGTAACATTTTATTTTTTAGAATCACTATCGATATTTTGATAAACATTTTAATAATAATTTTACAATTTAAGGATAAGAAGTAAGCATTTTTTTCTTATCATTCTATTTTTAATAATATTGAATCCTTTAGAACAACAACTAAGTGATTTGATTGATTTTTAAACTTTTGATAAATGTTAATACCTTTAAAAATTTAAAAATATGTTTTTATTTTAGTTTTATATAATCGTTACTTAGCAAAAACAAATATATATTTTAAAAATAAACAAGTCTCAAAATATCGTACAGAACGTCTGGTACTTTGATCTAAAATAATCGAACCAAGTGCAAATTTACCCAAGATAAACAAAACCTACGTTTTTATTCATGACTCAAAAAAAATAAAATTTCCGAATAGAATTTAATCAAAAAAGTTATCTAATCATTTATTCATATTAGAAAAAAAAATTATTTTTGAAATTTTAAAATCTTATTATTTTATAAATTAGATCTTAATTAGCGGATTTTTATTTAAATTTGACAAAATTTTTTTCAATGCATTTAAATTCTGTATTAGACTAAAAATCAATTGATAATTCATAATTAATTTTTTTATTTTGAATAAATTTCTTAAAACAAATTAGAAATAAAATTTAAAACCAAAAACGCCAACTCTGACTACCAAAGATCAGTTTGATTCACAAAGACACCCAAGACAAAAAATAATGCCATTATTTATCTATTAAAATTTCTCATTCTGACTGACTTAAACTTATTTTTAATATTTTTAATGAATATATTCAATTAGAATAAAATATTACAATATTAAAAGCAGTTATTTCAAAAAAATAATTTCTAATAAGCACACTGTAAAGTCCTAATTGACTTAAATGATCCAATATGTCGTAAATCCCTTTGTGGCATAAGTTTTAAACCATTTATTGATCCATGTCCTTAAGGTACCGAAATTACCATGGCTATGATAAATATTCAGAGCATCAGGACCAGACCCCACTTGGCAAGCTTCAGCAGCAGTATTGGACAACCAGGCAGCAAATGATCAAAAAGCTTGGTCAAAAAGAAGACGAATATGTGGTGATGTCGGACGCTGAGCTTGACGCCAAATTAGATGTAAATTTCCATGTTAAAAGCAAAAAGATAATCTAATTAACCAAATTAAGATGTTTGAGGCAATTGAACAAAATTCTGTCCAAATGCTCAAAATAATTGAAATGTACCAAGATAAGTTGATAAATTTGTGCATTGAGGAATCTGAAATGAGCCGACTGCTTAAAAGCCAGTCGACCTATGACACCAAGACCAAGGCTGGAAAAATGATGGCTGCTGTAAGCAAGGCGCAGAATTTCTCCGCACAGCAAAGAACTGCTCTTCGGCTTCCTCTGGTCAGATTGTATAACGAAGTGGAAACTTTTCAAAATCAGGCCATAAGAGACACTTTGATCACTATCAGAAAAATGGAGACCTACAGGACAGAATACCGTGGCGCCTTGCTCTGGATGAAAAATGTGTCTAGCGAGTTGGATCCGGACACTACCAAAAAGTTGGAAAAATTCCGCAGGGTTCAGGCACAGGTCAAAAAGACCAAGACAAAATTTGACAAGTTTAAAAATGACGTCATCCAAAAAATAGACCTCCTATCGGCGAGTAGGTGCAATATGTTCTCACATGCTTTGGTCAGTTACACCCAGACACTAATTATGTTTTGGCAAAAAACTGCCAAAACGATGAGCGCAGTGGCCGATGCGTTCAAGGGCTATCAATATTATGAGTTCAATGTAATAAAAGATTTGGTTGAGCCTAGTCGAAAAGTGGCACAATTGGTAAATGGAACAGAGTCTCAAGAGGAAGAAAGCAAGGTAAATAAAGAGGAAAAAAGCAAGGAAACGCTTATTGACATTGAACAAAATGAAAAAGAAGACCAGATAAATGAACTAATTGATCTAATGACCGAGTCTGAATCAGCTATTTTGAATGAACAGCTCAAAGAATTGGAGCTGCTCGAGAGGGAAAAAAAGGAAAAAATTAACCAAATTAACAAAGAACAGGCAAATAGGTCGCCTTCTAATTTACTGTTTAACTTTGTAAAATCAAATGAAGATAGTGAATTGATAAATTTGGAATCTTTGAACACTAATTTAAAATTTACTCACTTTAATGATCTATTGAATAGCTCAAATGCTGAATTTGAAAAAGAATGGGAGTCAGCGCTAGTGAATGAGCAAAATGTGGAAAGATGTCTATCACCTCAGAATGATGATGAATTCGGTATGTTTACATCGGCAATTAATTCAGTTCAAAATCAAAGCAATAATTTGGGAAAAGAAAAAATAAAGATGGAAAATAAAAATGAAAAAAAAACCAACTGGATTGATTTGTTTGCCGAATTGGATCCATTAAAAAACCCTGACTCAATTGGTAAACAAGATGGACAGGAAGAAGAAAGAAATTGTTAATTATTTGAATATTCATTTTAGTCGTTTTTATTCATTTATAAAATTGGTGTTTAAAGTAAAAAAAAAAAAAAAATTAAAATAAATATTTTTGAAAATTAAAGAAAATAAAATTAAACAAAAAAAGAAGAAAAAGATAAAAAAAAATTAAAACCACGCAAGCCAAGTAAAGGAGTTCTAAAATTATAAAAAATCTGTAAATTTCACAAAAAAAAGTTTATATAAAAAGAAAATAAAAATTTTATGGAAATAGAAAAAAATTGATAAAGATGAAATCAATAATTGTATTGTTAGCTTGTTTGGCTATTGCATATTCAGTCCCAGTAAAACAAGTCGCTGAACCAAAAGATTTGGTCGACTTTGCTTTGAACGCTTTGGGTTTGGGTCAAGTTATTGACACCATCCAAGCTTTGGGAGCTGACTACTGGAACCAAATTAAACAAATTGCCACTCAATTGTTGTTCGCTGGTCAAAACATTTGGGAACAAGCCAAACTTGTCTTCCAACAATTGGTCTCCGATTTGCAAAACCACGCCACTGATGCTTTGCCATTAGTTGTTCAAGCCATCGGTCAATTGACTTCATTGGTTGGTCAATCAGGAAAAAGAGATTTGGTCGACTTTGCTTTGAACGCTTTGGGTTTGGGTCAAGTTATTGACACCATCCAAGCTTTGGGAGCTGACTACTGGAACCAAATTAAACAAATTGCCACTCAATTGTTGTTCGCTGGTCAAAACATTTGGGAACAAGCCAAACTTGTCTTCCAACAATTGGTCTCCGATTTGCAAAACCACGCCACTGATGCTTTGCCATTAGTTGTTCAAGCCATCGGTCAATTGACTTCTTTGGTCCAAGGTTAAATTTTAAATCAAATATCTTTCAATACTGTATCTTTTATAAGATATACTTTTTACATTTAATCAATATTTTATCCTTTATTAATTAATTAATTAATAAAATTTTTATTAAATCTTTAATGTTTTAATATAATCATTATCTCGATGGAAAAATGTTGACAATTCTCGAAATTTTATTTTTTCATTATTTAATTGTTTTTTTTCCTCAAAGTTTTACTTATTCCTAAATACCATTTCCAAATGTTCAGGTGTCCCATTCAATCTTTTTTTACAAAATTTATTTCTTTTGATTCGTTCAGCATTTGCTTTAGAGCTTTACGACTCTTTTTGTTTTCCTAGTTTGAAATATCCATAATGATTTTCTTCTTACCATAACATTTATGCACATTAAATATTCCTATAAGTAAGTTTACTTGGACTCCTTGGCCTTGTTTCTTCAATTACTTCTTATATATATATAATATCAATATTTTATCCTTTATTAATTAATTAATTAATAAAAATTTTATTAAATTCTAAATATTTGGTATTATATCAACCCATTTTTTTAGGATTCAAATCGAATACGTTTCTTTTTAATTTTGTTAAAACTTTTTTTTTATTTGATAATATATTTTTTATATAATTTTATTACAGATGATTTGTTTCTGTCTTTTTATAAATAATACAAATCAATTTTAAGGTTAAAAAAAAATTGGTATATTAGCTGGTTTAATATTTTACTAATTGGTTTGATAGATTGTTTCATCATCTTCTTTTAGCTCAGATAAATCTTTCTTACATTGTTCCAAGCTTTCTTTTATTCAATGATTGACCATTTAAATCCTTGTCTCCTAACCTGCAGTTTGAAAATTCAAGTCAATATAAAAAACTTGTGATTGACCTGGTATAATAAACTCTTTGAGTTCAAAGATTTAGAATAATTGTTCTTTAGTTTCGTATGTTACATGGGTCGGCAGAAGATGGACTTTTTTGCTATCCAATTTCTTACCATCAATATAAATTCTTTTTGGGTCTGCAGATTAAAAAGATCTGCTTTCGGGTGATTTCACCAAATAGATGGTTGAGCTCAATAATGCTTATTTAACCTGAGAAGAAATATCTATAAGATGAGATACAAGATCTTTAATTGCCGCAGTAAAAAGTGGACACTGAGGTTAATATTTCGCAATGGAAGCCCTCCAGACTTAGTTTGATAGCATTTTTTAATTTTTTGCTCTCTTAGTAAACTGTTAAGAATATTATATTTATAAAGACAAAATAAAATACTTTTCTAAAATATAATCATTTAAAATCATATAAATGCTACGTGTTTATTTTTTGATTTTCTTAAAAAAATTATTTAAATTTTGATTATAATCTATTAATAAATCATTATTTTTGTCTATTCTAATAATGGTTAGTTTATTAAATAATTTTTAACTCTATGAAAATAATTAATATTTTAATTAGACTTCAATATTAAACACTGTGGACACAAGCCATGAAGACTTAATTGTAGGATTATTTTAAAAAAATTAATTTTTAATTTAATTTTAAATTAAGCATGATGCTGCTTTAGATTATTATGGACAAAAACTTGCCACTTGTTCATCTGACCGTACAGTTAAAATTTTCGATGCTCAAAAAAACCAAAAAATCTTGATTGAAGATCTCAGAAGGTAAAATGATTACAGTTAAATCTAACTTGTTTTCAAAGAACTTAAATTTTTGCTTTTTGACAGACATGAAGGCCCAGTTTGGCAAGTATCATGGGCTCATCCAATGTTCGGAAATTATTTGGCTTCTTGCTCTTATGACAAGAAAGTAATTGTATGGAAAGAAATGAGCAACAATAAATGGACACCTTTTTACATTTACCAAGGTCATGAGTCATCAGGTAAGCAAAATATAAAGCTATAAAAATAGAAAAATTTTTAAATTATCTAATAAGTGAATACAGTTAGTTGGGCACCTTGTGAATTTGGTTTAGTGTTTGCTTGTGGTAGTTCAGATGGTTGTATCAGTATAGTTTCCCTGAGTGGTGATGGAAATTGGATAGCAAGAAAAATAGACAATGCTCATCCGACAGGTTGCACCTCGATAAGCTGGGCACCAGCCTTCCCGTCAGATGATCAGACCGAGTCAGTATTCAGCGCAAAATGGCTAGTATCAGGTGGATGTGATAACACAGTGAAAATTTGGCGGGAAGAAAGCGGACAGTGGGTCCTTGATCATAAATTACAGGGACACACAGATTGGGTTCGAGACGTAGCATGGTCACAAAATGTAATTCATAACAAAACAAACATAGCAAGCTGTTCTCAATCAGGAAAGGTAATTATATGGTCATGTGATCTAAGTGATACGACGAATGGTGCTCTTTCTATATGGAAATCAAAGGTCTTGCATGAATTTAATACGGTGGCCTGGCATGTAAGCTGGTCATTGACAAGCAATATGTTGGCTGTTTCCACAGGCGACAACAAAGTAACGATATGGAAAGAAGATCATCTTGGAAAGTACGAATGCATAAATGATGACAAACTCGGAACTATTTAAAAAAATAAATATATGTTTTTATTATTGTTTACCTAAAACTTATTAAAACTAATACTTTTTAATGTAGTTATAAAATAAAAATCGACTTTTAAAAAATTATTTGTTTTAGTTCTAAAATTGATAAAAGGGTAAAAAGTAAAAAAAATGATGACCAAATTAATGTCTAAACACCCACCAAAATTTAATAAGATTAAAAAAATTTAAAATAAAAAAATAATAAGGCGTTAAAAGATGACAAATTCACATAGACGAAAAAAAAATGTATAAAAATAAAAAAAAATCGAGAAATCAAGACAGAAGATAAAAAATGAAATCAATAATTGTATTGTTAGCTTGTTTGGCTATTGCATATTCAGTCCCAGTAAAACAAGTCGCTGAACCAAAAGATTTGGTCGACTTTGCTTTGAACGCTTTGGGTTTGGGTCAAGTTATTGACACCATCCAAGCTTTGGGAGCTGACTACTGGAACCAAATTAAACAAATTGCCACTCAATTGTTGTTCGCTGGTCAAAACATTTGGGAACAAGCCAAACTTGTCTTCCAACAATTGGTCTCCGATTTGCAAAACCACGCCACTGATGCTTTGCCATTAGTTGTTCAAGCCATCGGTCAATTGACTTCTTTGGTTGGTCAATCAGGAAAAAGAGATTTGGTCGACTTTGCTTTGAACGCTTTGGGTTTGGGTCAAGTTATTGACACCATCCAAGCTTTGGGAGCTGACTACTGGAACCAAATTAAACAAATTGCCACTCAATTGTTGTTCGCTGGTCAAAACATTTGGGAACAAGCCAAACTTGTCTTCCAACAATTGGTCTCCGATTTGCAAAACCACGCCACTGATGCTTTGCCATTAGTTGTTCAAGCCATCGGTCAATTGACTTCTTTGGTCCAAGGTTAAATTTTAAATCAAATATCTTTCAATACTGTATCTTTTATAAGATATACTTTTTACATTTAATCAATATTTTATCCTTTATTAATCAATTAATTAATAAATCTTTTAGTTAATCTTTTTAATTTATTTTTTTTATGAATATCTTTATTTTTATATCCTAATTCATTTTAGAATAGTTTATAATATTTAATTAATTACAATAAAAATTATAATCCATTTAAAGATATATCATCATATTTATTTTTCAGTGCAATATCTGTTTTCCTTGTGAGAAATATACATGTTGATTTTCTTCTTATCATAACATTTATGAACATTAAATATTTCTTAAAGTAAGTTTTCTTGGACTCCTTGGCCTTGTTTGTTGAATTACTTCTTATGTATAATAATAATTGAATAATAAAGAATAATAATGATTTCAACAATATTTTAATATAAGAAATTAAATCTAAACTTTGTCAAAATGCAAACTCAGTATTTGAGCATTGTACAAAGAATCGTGTAACTTTTAATTCAAACAAAAAAATTATTCAAATTTTTTTATTTAAGATGAAAAATTCAAAATTTTCAAATAATTCTAACCCGAATAAGACAATTCAAATATCATCACTAATACGGGGACAGTTTTAAGATTGGTTAAGGTTCAAGATCACCAAGGTGCCTTGTGACCTAGTTGTCCGATGGACGACTAAATTAAAAAAAAATACAGCATAATGCAAAAGTTAAAGAATTTTTTATTATTTAATATATAAAATGACCGCTTTTGGCGCCTTAACTGCTATAAGTTTACTTTTTTTAACAGAAAGTTAACTTGAAAAATGGTGTCAAATATAAAATACAAAAAGATTCCTAAAAATAGTATTTTTATTGAAACATATGGTCAAAATCATATGTATGGTTCAATATCTGGAACCCGGAATTCAAGTTTAAATTTCAAACTTTCAACTTTACTCTAACATCTCCAGAAATTCAGGAGATGACTTTTTTTAGTCTTTTTGAGAGGATATTTTTAGCCATGAAGGTTTAGCCCAAAAGTGTTTGTGTTGCTGAAAAAAATCAGTTTTGATTTACGGAATGTTTATATTTTTAGGTATGTTTATTACAATTTAATACTTGAAATGATCACCTTTGGGGTTATAACAAGCCTAAACTCTTTTTGGTATATATTCAATCAATTTTTGTACGTACCCAGTCGGAAATTAACCAACCTTTGGGTAAAACCTCGTTTAAATGCTCAATAGAGGTTACTTTATTATGTTCTCCATTTTATTGCTATCTATGTATGACCATAAGTTCTCGATTTGGTTGAGCTATGGTGAACGGGCACACCATAGCAGAATCTCAATGTTCTATTTTTGAACGAGTCGCTCAGCTAGCGGTATATGTTGAAGTCCCATTTTTTTGAAAATGTCTTGTCCAAGGGTCACTTGGCTCATAAAGGAGCTCAACAGATGGTAAAAGATTGTTTTCCAAGGTGTTGATAAAGGCAAATTGATTAATTCGTCATGTATGCATGTTGTTTATACCAGCGCCTTTGTGAGAAATTTATCTCCAGATACCGGCTGAGCCTCCACCGTTCTGTAACAAAATTGGCAATTGAATCGTTATCGAATTGTTTTCGTAATTTTACAAAATGCCTCAATTCTACACCATAGAGATGATATCAAAACCATAAGAGAGAGAGAGAAAAAACAGAAATCACTTCTTCATTAATGGGATATCTGGTTGATGATAAATATTTCCATGTAATGTGGTGGAGTTTTCAAAGCTGGATTGGATCAGATTTGAACATGACCCTAAAAAAGCCCGTTCCTCGTATTAAACATTTAATTTTTTTAATAAACTATCTAGTTTCATTTTTAATATTGGACATCATCTTAATCACATTTTATTCTTTTTAATTTTACATTAACATAAAGTGAGATAATCCAAATGTTTGGCATATTGTTATCTATTTTAAGAGACTGTTTTATTTAGATCATAATAAATTTTACATAACTTTGAAAATCAAATTTATAATCTAATCTTTCATGGTCATATAATTTAGTAAAACAAAATAAAATAGTAAAACTATTCGTTCTTTTTTATATAAAACCAAAATATCAATTAAATTTGCTCGTAAAAAAAAAGCACAACATAAATTCACTATAAAGAAATAGCAAAATCTAATAGAAGCATAAACTTATTATTTTCCTTTACAATTGCTAAATATTTTCATAATTTCAAAAATGGTTTCTTTGATTCTTCAATTCATTTCAGCTAATACATTTTTTTAATTCGCAAATTATTTTCAAATAATCTTGTTAATTACTCTCTCTTTATTTAAGAGATTTGAAATAGTTTTTTGCTTAAACAATGAGCGATCCAATAAGCTCTTCCAAGTTGAATCCAAGTGCAGTTGAGTTTGTACCAAGCTTTATGCAGAAAAAGAACTATCAACCAGCAAGTCTTCAGAGCGATATAGACCCTTTTGAGATGGAGGCAAGGTGTGAAGCAGTGGTGGAAATTTTGCAAGATGACCGAATCCGTGACCAACTGAACCCTGCCGCTCAACAGGCCGCTTCGCCGCAAAGTCCGCCCCAGGAATCCTCGGAAAACGGCTGCGAGGAGGAGGACATGATGGAAATGATGGCAATGCAAGAGGAGTGCCGCTTGGAAATGATGAAGTTTTACATTCAATCGCAAAACCCGAATTTGTTTGAGGAAATTTACCATGACGTAAGCTATCCGGAAAAATTGTTGGAGCCTAAGAAAAAGACAGAGAAAGATGTCAAAGTGGAAAAAGCCAAGGATGCAATTGTCAATGATCTTAACACGTCATCGCCAGACTATATACCACAAAAAATGTCCCAGCTCGATATAAACAAATAAATTTTAAGTTGACTTTTTAGTCGATCAGTTTGATTTTCTCCTGTAACTTAAAAATATTTGCTGTTTGTTGTACAAATGGTTGAATTATATTTTTGGATAATTTTTTGTTAGATTAAAAATGGTTAAAGTAAAAAAAAAAACATCTAATCGAAATAAATCTGATTTTTTTTCTTTTTTTCGAGTTTTTTTAAGTTTAAAAAAGTAAATAATACGAAGCCTTAGTTTTAATCTGAAATGACCAGGTTTTTAAATTTTTTATTTTTTTGTAAGCGAAATAAAATAAGAATCTTATTTTGAAGTAAAAAAATTATAACAATACTTATAATTAAATAAAATATCGCGAAAAAAAATTTTGTTTTTTGTTTAATTTATTTTAGGAAAAGGAAATGTGTAAAACTTGGTTTTAAAATATAAAAGATCAAAAACAACCACTTTGACCTTAATTAAAAAATTAACAACATTTAGAATTGAGATAAAATTTTTGTATGATTATGTAAGTAATCAAGTCAATATTTTTTTATTATTATAATTAAATAGTTCGTTGTAATGGATCACGGTCCTTCTTTTCGTCCAGAGAATAAAATAAAAATAGAAAAAAAAATTGGGTTAATGTTTAGCATATAAGAACTTAAAAAAACGATTTTAAAATCAGGTTTGAAATAAATTGTTGAAATTTTGCATTAGAGATAAAAACTTTGGATTTAAAGGTTCCGTAATGTCCTATATGTTTCCAAATCAAGAATAAGTTGTTGATGACTAGTTCTTATGTTTTAGAAAACCTTCCAAAAATACAAAAAAAAGATATTTTTAAAGTTTAGATATGTATTTGTTTTAATTTCGTTTCATTTAGTTGAAAAAAAAAATGGTATAAACATTTTTGAAATAATTTTGGTTAAATAGTTTTTGCAAATTGTGACTTTCTGAGTGGTCTTAGTAGATGCACTTTAACATACAACTTGGAGGTTTCGGTCACTCGAAAGTATCATAGAAAATTTTCACTTTGAAAATGTCCAAAAAAAGCGTTTTTTTCGATATTTCAAAGTTAAATTTCTAACTCAATCCTTAACATATCAGGACAAAATTTAAGTCGCTTATAAAGCACTAAATTCTGAGAACTTTGGCTTTTAAAGTGCAGGAAAACTCTAAAAATTGATAGAGTAATTGAACTTTGAAATTTAAAACTTTTTAAATTTTTAAATTGAATGGTCACGTTCAGGACCTTATTTCTCTATCGTCCTTTGGCCTACCGAGGACCCCGAGTGCTCAAAGGCAAGCTCAGTAGATGCACTTTAACATACTACTTGGAGGTTTCGGTCACTCGAAAGGATCATAGAAAATTTTCACTTTGAAAATGTCCAAAAAAAGCGTTTTTTTCGATATTTCAAAGTTAAATTTCTAACTCAATCCTTAACATATCAGGACAAAATTTTAGTCGCTTATAAAGCACTAAATTCTGAGAACTTTGGCTTTTAAAGTGCAGGAAAACTCTAAAAATTGACAGAGTTATTCCACTTTGAAATTTAAAATTTTTAATTAATTTAAAATGAATGGTCACGTTCAGGACCTTATTTCTCTATGGTCCTTTGGCCTACCGAGGTCCCCGAGTACTCAAAAGCAAGCTTAGAAGTTGCTCTTTAACATAGTACTTGGAGGTTGTGGTCACTCGAAAGGATCATAGAAAATTTCGACTTTGAAAATGTCCAAAAAACGCGTTTTTTTCGATATTTCAAAGTTAAATTTTTAACTCAATCCTTAACATATCAAGACAAAATTTTAGTCACTTATAAAGCACTAAATTCTGAGAACTTTGGCTTTTAAAGTGCAGGAAAACTCTAAAAATTGACAGAGTAATTCCACTTTGAAATTTAAAATTTTTAATTAATTTAAAATGAATGGTCACGTTCAGGACCTTATATCTCTATGGTCCTTTGGCCTACCGAGGTCCCCGAGTACTCAAAAGCAAGCTTAGAAGTTGCTCTTTAACATAGTACTTGGAGGTTGTGGTCACTCGAAAGGATCATAGAAAATTTCGACTTTGAAAATGTCCAAAAAACGCGTTTTTTTCGATATTTCAAAGTTAAATTTTTAACTCGATACTTAACGTATCAAGACAAAATTATAGTCACTTATAAAGCACTAAATTCTGAGAACTTTGGCTTTTAAAGTGCAGGAAAACTCTAAAAATTGACAGAGTTATTCCACTTTGAAATTTAAAATTTTTAATTAATTTAAAATGAATGGTCACGTTCAGGACCTTATTTCTCTATGGTCCTTTGGCCTACCGAGGTCCCCGAGTACTCAAAAGCAAGCTTAGAAGTTGCTCTTTAACATAGTACTTGGAGGTTGTGGTCACTCGAAAGGATCATAGAAAATTTCGACTTTGAAAATGTCCAAAAAACGCGTTTTTTTCGATATTTCAAAGTTAAATTTTTAACTCGATACTTAACGTATCAAGACAAAATTATAGTCACTTATAAAGCACTAAATTCTGAGAACTTTGGCTTTTAAAGTGCAGGAAAACTCTAAAAATTGACAGAGTTATTCCACTTTGAAATTTAAAATTTTTAATTAATTTAAAATGAATGCTCACGTTCAGGACCTTATTTCTCTATGGTCCTTTGGCCTAACGAGGTCTCTGAGTACTCAAAAGCAAGCTTAGAAGTTGCTCTTTAACATAGTACTTGCCCAACAGTGCTCCCATTAAGTACTTTTTACTATGTATCGATACATTTTGTATAATATAAATACGATGAAGAAACTTGAGTCTTACATAAAATGGCAAAGAATATGGTACGTCAACTATAATTTTAAATTATGAAATTATATTTGAAGATCAAATTGATGATGGTAAAGATATAGGTGAAGAAGGTAGAAAATTCAGATTTTTTATCACTTTGATAAAAATCTTATGTTCATTAACTGGTTTTATAATGCAAAAAAAAATTTTCTCATTGTTATGGTTTAAATTAAATAATGCTTGTTTATATATAATTTAATGCTAAATAAATGATAAATTTATGCTTAATTAGAGATTTTTTAATGATTTTAATTTACTGCTAGTACCTTAAAAAATTAATGCTCATTCAGAATTTTTTAACGCTCATTTAAATACAAGCCTTTTAATAGAAGAGACCTTATAAATAAATTTATTTTTAATTTTATAATTTTTTTATTTAAAAAAATAATTTTTGATTGACACAATTTTTATCATTAAACTAAAATATTCTTTTAAAAATTTATTTTTTAATTTTCTTAATTAAAAAGATACTAGAACTTGTTAAACTTAACTCAAAAAGCTTAAAAAATTTATATTCTTTAGTAGTTTTCAGTCTTCCTTCGAGCTAGTTTTTAGAACTTTTCCATACCAAATTTTAGACAATATGTTTGGTTGCCCTCAAAAAAAATTTTTGTCAAATTAACATTTGATATAGCTAAAATTATGAAAAATGATTTAGTAATGAGTAAAATTTGAAAAACAAACTAATTTTGTAAGAAAATTAAAAACAATATACATTTTCATTAAAAAAAGCTTTATTCACTGTGAGTGAGATTTTTAAATGTCAATTAAGAAGTTTTTTTTTAAATTTTCAAAAAAATATTTTTTTACAACTTATAATTTTTCAAAGTAATTAGTTTTTTATAATCACTTTCATTTTTGTAATAAAAGCATTAAAAAAATTTAAGTGAGCTTAAGTTAATTATAATTAAAATTTTTAAATCTAATTTATATTTGAGTAATTTACGATATTGTTTGAATATATTAAAAGGCTTAATTACTTTTAACCGTTTGGAGCCTAGGCTTTTTGAATTTCTAAAATTAAAAGTAATTACATAAATTGAAATTAAAAAAAAACAAATTTTACCCTAAAATTCAAAAATTATCAAATAACTAATACAATTTTTATAAACCAACATTTTAAAAAGATTCAAATTATCTCAAATTAATAAAATTTATTACATACACTAATTATTATCTTTGAAAAAAGCAGCTTTTAAAAAATTTATTTCTTTGACTTGAATAATCAAAAAATTGATTTTTAAAAATTAAGAGACTTTTTTAAAAATGATTAAAATAGAATGTGTTGACGTGTTTAAAGCTAATGGCTTATTCTTTTAGGTTATTTTTTAATAATAAAATACTTATAAATTCAACCACATTCAAAAACCAATTAGATATTAAAAAATAAATATTATAATAATTGTATTTATTTAGAAACACTTATTCATAAATCTAACACTTGATGTTGAATAATTACTAAATAGATAAAATGATATTGGTAATTTGTCACCCTCCTCTTTTCTCAACCGGGCTTGGGACCGGCTTTGGCAGAGTTATGACGGCGTCTTTCCCTAAGAAGCCAGTGGGACGTTCATCATAAACAGCGCCACTCATTCGAGCACTCAATGGCTGCGAACTCGACAACTGTTTAGACTAGCTTGGAACCACAAACCAAGCGACTTCTCTCTCACTCGAGATAAAGTCTTAACTTAAGGCTTCCAAAGTTACGTACTGTCTGCAGAGGGTCAGCTGTACAGCAGATTCTCGCTCCTTTCGGATTCTATACTGGGAGATGGTCGAAGCCAGCGGCGCCCTCATACGACAAGACTTGGACAAAGACCCGTAGGCCTATGTACCCGCCATACAGCTCTTCTGCAGACTACGTGAAAGACCACATGCACATACGATGCATGTGGCTGCCACCACCCTCCTCTTTTTTCATCAGGGCTTGGGACCTGCGGATCGGCAGAGTTATGGTGACTGCTTTTTGATTCCATTTTTTTAATTTAAAATATTTTTTAAAATTTCAAATTAAAAAAAATGAATTGATTTCTTCCAAAATGTCTTCCTAATTATATCCTTTTGCCAACATGAGTCATAAGAACTAATTTAACCAATTTAACTAATTTAACTAATTTAGTTAGTGTAACTTTTTAAAAAACAGAAAACAGAGGGTGGTTATTGGAGATAAGTCCTCGGAATAGTTAGAGAAGTATCAAGTGGTGTGCCTCAAGGTTTCATTATATTAATATAAAACAAGCCTAAAGCAATTAACACACTATGCAGACTATTTTCAGATGACATGAGTCTTATTGGTGTAATTATCCATTGGATATGTTATTATATATTGGTTAAATTTTCGTTTGGCTTGTCAAAAAAAACTGATTTTTTTTATCGATCACTCAATTTTTTTAAACTTGTCCTAGACATTGTTTTTACAATTTTTCAACTATTTCAAATTTTTGAGATATTTTTCTCTATTTGAAGCTTTCAATATTTTATTTGGATTTGTTATCTTTTATAATTTTATAAATCATCTATAGATTCTGTACTTGACTCACTTCTCTTTGTTATTTTTATTCAGGGGGAGATGTTCTCTGTTTGCGGAAGACTGCAAGATATACTGTAGATTTAATGAAGTAAAAGAAAAGATGAAGAAAGAGCAATTACAAAACAATATTAATACTCTTCTCGAATGGTACAAGGAATGGTCGATTAATATCAAAATTTGGAAATTTACTTCAGTAGAAAGAATCAGAAGTTGCAAATCAAGTTTTTAATGGCCAAATTTTAAATGGTTTCAATAACCAATATACCAGTATTATTAAAAAATGTACACAAGCTTTGTTCGATCCCATTTTGAATATGCTATCTCGGTAAAGAATAGTGTTGGACGCGGACAGAGCTAACCGGTCGAAATACGTGCGGTTCATCGCGGTTTTTGGCCCGTTTATTTTGGCGGGCTAATTTTTGGCCCGTTTAATAACCGTTTAAAAATAAACGGGCGGTCCAAGAAACCGTTCCAATTTTGGCGGGCGAACTCTGGCCCGTTTATTTTGGCGGGCTAATTTTTGGCCCGTTTAATAAACGTTTAAAAATAAACGGGCGGTCCAAGAAACCGTTCCAATTTTGGCGGGCGAACTCTGGCCCGTTCATTTTGGCGGGCTAATTTTTGGCCCGTTTAATAAACGTTTAAAGATAAACGGACGGTCCATGAAACCGTTCCAATTTTGGCGGGCGGACTCTGGCTCGTTTATTTTGGCGGGCTAATTTTCGGACCAAAATATATATATATATAAACCGTTATAAAAAAAATTAAAGGTAATTAAATTAATTTATTATTCTATAAAAAGTAGTTTTTTATAAAAAAAAAGTAAATTCAAAAATTCTTATAAAAATTTTTATACTCATTTTCAGAACTTAAAATAATTTAATAAAATTTAAAAAATACTTAAAATTTTTATTTTGATTTAGAATTTCCTTTTACTTTGATTTATATACAAACAAATAATCAACCTATATTATGTAAAATATTCAAAATAGCAAATATTTTTAAATTCAAATTATTATTTATCATTATTTGAAGAGAATTTAGACAAATACTTTTTAAAAAGGACATTTAAAAAATGATAAATAATCAATAAAAATAAGTTTGGGTCAAAAATGGTCGATTCAAATTTTTTATATGATTTATTGACCCATCATTTTAAACAAATAAAAATAAAATGAAACTACTAAAATAATTTAGGGTCTCAAAAATTCAACATTTAATGAAAGATTCAAATAAATTTTAAATTTTAAAAGAATATGTTGAATTGCAATAAAAATAAAATATTTATTTTTTCATTTTCGCAAAAAACATTTGAGCAAGATTGAGCGCTTGAAATTTGTTCACAAATTTTACTTTGCTTTAAAATTCTCATCCTAGAAAGGATCGAACCCTATACTTTTGCGTTTGATATATACTTCGCTTACCACCGCACTATACTGACTTTTATAAAAAAATATTTATCTATATTTTTAAATGCACTAAAATCTAATTATGAAAATAAATCTAAATGTTGAATTTTGAAAATTAAAAAATTTTTTTGTAACAATGGAGGATCGAACCCTCTACCTTTGTATATTATGCACATCACTTTAACCATTGAGCTATTTCGACTTACATTTAATATATGTTCAATTATTAAATTTAATTAATTTATTTAATTGATAAAAGATCAAAGTCCAAAGATAATTTAGACATATTTTAAATTTGATAAATGACTTGGCAAAATTGAAAAATAAAAAGAAAACATTACTTTCAAAATTAATAATTAAATCAATTTTGGATAGTTCAAATAAAAAATATTGAGCTATCAAAAATAGAAATAAGATTTAATAATCCTGCTTCCTGCTTGTAAAGCTAATTTTCAAGTAGGATTCAAGGCTTTATCTCCTACTCAATTAGTAGGCGACACCATAGTAAGGGTCGGGTAACGTCAAAATTACCAAGTTCTTACTCATATCGTACTGGTCATCTTAAAACGCCATTTTTCTAATGGCTACCAGTCTTTACTGCTTTTGTCAGTTTTTAAAAGAGGTTGATTTGGATATCACTCGCCCGGGTCGAAGCGGTCTTTCCGATTAGACCCTCACGAGTTGAGTCAGCGAGGCTATGTTGTCATGGAGACAGATAGCTAATGATGCTGGCGATGACCTCTTTGCCTATTCATAGTGATAGTTTGGATGCGATCACTATGGTGGGGTTATAAAGATTGACAAAAGAGTTCTTTATACGTTTGCGCCTAAAAAGGGTTCCCGTGGGACGGAATCCTTAAATATATATTTAAACTGCGGGGTGCCATTTTCTAATTAAACTAGATCTCTACATCATGCTATGGACATATTCATTATGACTATGTATCGGATAGCATGAAATAGAGTAAATAGTTTATTAGGGATGGCATCGTGATGAGCGCAGTATGGAAATGGCATGATTTATGGTATGGAATGGATGAATGATTGGTATGGATGTCTGCAATGTTTTTGATGGAATTTTCGATGGAGAGGACTTTTGGATATGGAGAATTCGATCATTTTACCATTGTTTCTTTTTTTCTCTCTTGTTATGTTAAGTAGTGTTAAGAATTATTAGTTTAATTAATCAAAAAAAAGCTTGCACATTTGTAATTCGGACTTAATACGCGCAGTCCGATACCTGTTAGGCTATTCTGACCGTATAATGGGCTATACTATTCATTTTCTATAGCCACGCAAGCTTTCACATCTTTTGTATTTTAGCTAAAGGTATCGTTTATACAATCAATTTATTTTAATCGATTCGAAAAATCAATCAAACAAGCAATTTTTTCTACTTATTTTATTAAAAAATAATATAAAAGCTAAGATTTTTTTAAAATTATTCACAATTTATTGTATTATTAACTCAATTAATATTTTTTTTAAATAAACTTCAAAATAAAAAATTTTAATTTTTATTTGCTTATTTGATTTAAAAAAATTCGCTTCATTTGATCTTAATTGATTCAAATGACTAAAAATCTTTACTAAGGGTCAATTAATTTTTAGTTGAACATAAATTTGACTAAATTAAAAACTTTTTTGTTAAATCATTATTTTGTTTATAAATATATAAATTAGATTTATTTAAATCGAATTTAATTCTCTTAATTAATTGATTCATCTATAGTTTATTTATAATTTCTTCAAAACCAAATTAAGTAGGCCGTAGCGTGCCTATTATTTAGACTAGAACTTAAAATATATATTTATTTTTTCAAAAATTTCGGTTATTATTATGTGAGTTTTACTTCTATTAATTAATTTATTTTAAAAAATCTTTCATTTCAATTTTTAAATAAAAATTTTAAATCACGACATTTAAGATAAAAAAAATTACTTTTAGACTTAAATTTGAAATTAAAATTAATAATTTATCAATCAAAATTTTTCTCGAAAATGTCACTTCAAAAATTAACAAGATCTGAATCTACTAATGTTAATGATTCACAAGAAAAACGACTTCGAAGTTTAGAACCATGTTCAAGTGTGCATATTTTCGAAAATGAAGATCTAGTTACTGAGCAAGTTCTTAATCTATCATTTAATGAAGATAATAATTCTCAGACAGTTTTACCTGTTTTATCCGAGTATGAAGATGATGACGAGACTGGTCGGAGGAAAAAGACATCGAAATGTTGGGATTATTTTCAATTGAAAAAGCTTAAAAAAGATTTCATTGGAAAGACAAATGAAAAAGGTGAAATTTTGCCAAATCGCATAGTCAAATGCATGTTTAAAACAAGTAATGATATTTGTAATTTGGAATTTGCCCATAATGACAATTCAACTGGCACAATGCTCCGTCATTTGGACAATAAACATGGTATGAAATTATCTCAAAAAATTGAAAACAATCAAAGGGACACAGATCCATCTTATCTTCTCCTTATGTTTATTATCACTGCAAGTCTACCTTTTCGTTGCGTTGATAATCAATTCTTCAAGCTATTTTGTAATTATTTAAATCCTAATTTTAAACTTCCAACACGGAAAGACCTTTCGGAATTATCAAGTTTTTATTTCGATAAACAAAAAAAGCTCTCTGTAACAAAACTTAACAATGTAAAACATATAAGTCTTACTACCGATTGTTGGACATCTGTGCAAAATTTTTCTTATATTAGCTTAACCGCTCATTTTCTCGACGAAAAACTTAATCTTCAGTCAATGTTATTGGCTGTTCGGCATATGCTAGGTGGTCATTCAGCTAAGAATCTGGCTGAAAATATAACTTGCCTACTTCATGAGTTTTCAATTCATGATAAAATTAAATTTATTACAACAGACAATGTTAACTCAATGATTCAAATGTCTAAACATCTTGACATGGATAGAATACCGTGTATAGGCCATTTATTAAATTTGATTGTTTCAAACTCTTTGAAAGTTTTTAAACAGAAATTAATCGGAAATGAGGAAAATAGTTACTTTGTAAGTGCGAATAAAACATCTCAAAATATGGAACAATCTGAAAAACAAAGACTTGATGAATCCGTCATTCTGCTTATAAATTTACATAATGAACAATTTAGTATTTTTTCACAAGCATTAGAGAAATGTAGCTCAATCGCTTCATATTATAATCATTCAACGACTATGAAAGAAGAATTGATCAAAAAGCAAAGAGAAAACGGTGAAAAAGTGCTTTCAATCGTCCAACAGGTAGTAACACGATGGAATAGTACATTTTTGATGATTGAGAGTATAATCAAAAATCACGAATCGCTTAATTTAATCTTATCAAAAGAACAAAAACATAAACATTTACAACTTAAATCAATTGAAGTGGAAATTCTTGAAGAAGCAATGTTGGTTTTACAAACATTTTATAATATAACTGAAGATATTTCATCTGAGTTCTCAACTACCTCAAGTTTAATTATTCCTGCTTTTACAACTTTAATAAAAGCTTGTGAGATAAATTTAGAAGAAAAAGCGTTTTCAATTGGTTTTAAAGAATTGATTAAACTATATTTAGATTTTTATATTGAAAAATATAATATATTTCAAAACAATCACCTTATTCTAGCATCTTTTCTAAATCCAAGATACAAGAAATTTTCTAGCTCTAAGGAAACGCAAAAAATTATCTTTGTCGAGAAGGCGGAAAAGCAGATTAGAGACACTATTTTAGATTTCAAGGAAGTAATTAATTTGACAAATACATTGAAAAACAATTCACCATATGATGTAAGATCAAAGCAAAGAAAAGGAGTTCAAATGAGTGACTCATCGGATGAAGAAAATGAAATTGAGATAAATTGGCGAGCAGTGAAAAAAGAAATCACAAATTATAAATTAGAACCAAAAACAAATAAATTGTCAGAATTTTGGAAAAATAACAAGAGCAAATATCCAATTCTTTTCGAATATTTTAAATGTTATGCAACTGCTCAAGCCACAAGCACACCCTCTGAAAGAATATTTTCAAGGACTGGCTATCAAATTTGGGACAGAAGAAACAAGATTTCACCTGAAAAAGTTGAAAAAATTATGTTTTTGTATGAAAATTATGATTTAGATTAAAAATAAACTTAAGTATTTTAACAAATAAATGAAATTAAACCAAATATTTTTTTCAATAATAGTAAAAATTAATAACATCATTTAAAAAATTATAAAATAAATAAAGAATAAATAAAAAGGTAAGATAAAATTAAAAAACACATTCATAACTTTAAGTAGGCTCTAAAAAATCAAATTTTTTGATTATATATTAATTTTTTTTTATTTTTTCTGAGATCCGATTTTATTCTAAACGATGTGAAAATCAGCATAAGTTTTAAAATACTCATAGTCTTTAAAATTGTTATTTTCTAAATTCTATAAAAAAATAAATGGCCGAAATACTAAGAGGAAATAAATTTTCGCACATAAATAATAGTTTTCCTTTAATTTTTTAATCAATTAAGCTTCAAATATTTGAAAAATAGTTTTCTGTGATCGATCTTCATATTTAATTATTCTAACATATCATTAAAACAAATCACACAGTAAAAAATTGAAAGTTAGAGTTTTTTTATTCTGAATAGGAATAGAAAATCTTCTTTTTTAAACTTATTTAAAGACGTGAATGTTCTAAAATAAACAGGCGGCAAAAAAGCCGGCAAAAATATAAAAATATAAACCAATTTAAAAAAATACTACGATAAAAAAGTACCAACGACTAAAAATAACAAAAAGTTTCAATTTATTTTTTATCTATTTATAAAATAAATATTTTTTAAATAAAATTTTTTTTCGTAGATTTTTTTTAATTTTTTTTTCTAATTAAAAAACATTTTTTTTTTAAATAAATATATTAAAAAAGCTTAATTTTTTATTTATTTCCTGTTTTTTGGCCGCCCGTTTATTTTTAAACGGTTATTAAACGGGCCAAAAATTAGCCCACCAAAATAAACGGGCCAGAGTCCGCCCGCCAAAATTGGAACGGTTAATACGGTCACGGTCACGGTTTTTAAAATTTTTGGCCAGTTTATTGTCCGCTTGCACGGACACCAACACTAATAATAACTGATTCAATAGAATATTTTTGTATTATCTAGACAAATTCAACATGTTTTTAACTATTATTCATATTTATTGCCTGTATATATGTACATTTAATAATAATCAACTACAATGGTGAAATATATTCAAATTAGTATCGAAATAATTTTTTTTCTTGAAAATAAAGATTATTTTCTATAAATATTATTTAAATACATAAAAATAAGTAAAATATTAAAAATAAATTTATATTCAGGACATTAACTAAATATTGAAGGCTATAATAATTTTTTATCTCTTTAATATATCATAGACTGAATTTTTACACCAATAAGAATAAAGATTTTTCAACTAAAAAAGTATTTAATTATTATATCATTAAATATGATATTAACTGATTCAATTAACTATTTTTGTATGATTTAGACAAATGCAAAATGATTTTGAGTTTAATTAACATTTATTGCCTGTTTAAATGTTCAATTTATTATAATCGACTACAAAGGTGAAATATATTCAAAAAAGTATCGAAATAATTTTTTTTCTTGAAAATAAGGATTTATATCCTTAAATATTCTTTAAATTCATTGAAATAAGTAAAATAATGAGAATAAATTTAAATTCAGGGCATCAACTAAATTTTAAAAGCTCTAATAATATTTTATTCTCTAAATATATCATAAATTGAATATTTACACCAAAAAGAACCAGTATCTTTTAACCAAAATAGTTTAAATATATTTAGAGAATTAAAAGATAATGAACCGATTTAATAGACCATATTTGTTTGATTTAGACTAATTCAACATGATTTTGACAAAATTTATCATTTACGGTTTATTTAAATATTCAATAAATGAAAATAAACGATATTTGTTCAAAAATTTAAAATTGAATCGAAATAATATTATTTCTTAGACAATAAAGATTATTTTCTTTAAAGATTTCTTAAAATATTTTTAAATAAGTAAAACGAATCAGGGGTTGTGAAGTTCATTTCAATTCAACAAAACAAAAACTTTAAAATAGGTTGATTTTTTTTAAAACTTTTGATTTAACCAAATTTAAGCAAGATTGCTCGATATTTTCTGATATTTTTAAAAATTTTAATACGAGGAAGCGTTATCTACTGATTAAAATTATAAATGTTAAGTTAGTTTATTTGAGTAAGTTTTAGTTTTTGATGAAAGAATAAATTTTTTGTTAATTTTTTCAAAATAATTTCCTTTTTAATTTCAAATTTATTTTTTTGTACCAAAATTTTTTTAAAATAATGATAAATTTTTGAAATTACAATCGTTTTTATTAAATTATTTGACAAATCTATAGAAAAGTTCACAAAAATTATAAATATCACTCTTCTTTACTTCTTCACTTGTTTAAGAGCTTATATACATTTATACATGTCATTTTGGAATAATTTAAGTAAAAATAAATGTGATTTCTGAAGGAAAGAGAATTATTGCCTTGGCATTCCATCAAAGGTATTGAAAACAGCTCTGATTCGCGACCAAATTGTGTTTTGAAAGATTCTGACATTTGAAATTGTCAATTCAAAAAATAAACTTAGTAAAATATATTTTTTTTTTTTTTCCTTTGGTATCAATTGACGTCATCTTGGATTTTTAAAAATCAATGCAATCTTTTCATAAAAATGTTTAAACTTCATCAATAGATAATTGTAATATGGAATGACGAATTCGCTTGTAAAAAGTAGGCGTTTAAATTTTAATCTTTTATTGATGTCTATGATGTAATTTCTGAAATATCCGAACCATGATTCAAAAGGGTTATTTGGTAAACGTGTAAGACGAGATTTTTGAGGAAAATTTTCTTTTTCCAAAGAAATTAAGACACCACTCCATAAAGGAACTAAGTGAATCCTTTTTTCTATAATTTTCATTTAAATTGGGTTGTAAAATTCATTAGTTTTAATAGTTTGATCTTTGGCTTTGCTCGAAGTATTTTAAAAATGGTAAATCAAGAATATAATTTTTGGATGGATCAATTTGGAAATAAAATTTTTCTTTCTCAGATTCTTTTGTTGTAATCAAAAATTTTCGATCAAATCGATCGATCGATCTTTTAAAGAGTTCATTCAACCAGTCATAATTCCTGATACTAATCTCTTTATTCATTCTAACAAGGGAATGAAGTATTGACCTAGAAAATTGCGGTTGACAAAATATAGTTACCATGTCTTCCAGATTCTGATTGAATTCCTTAATCGAGGTTGAATTTTGAAGCATAAAAGCAATGAATAAATGCTGCCCACATTTTATCGTTAATTTCACCTTTCGTTATATTCACATCGTCAAGATCATAGATTATTAACTTTAAAAAATTAATTGAACATATGTAAATTTTTGTTTTCAAATATTTCGAAAAGGTAGATTTTGAATTATATCACAATTTAAAATGATTCCTAATCGTGCGATAATTTATCCCTAATATTTGCCCAACTAAAGTCTGTTACAACTATCTTTGGATAAAAATCTGGTTTTATTTTCTTAAATGATGATGTAATTTTTAAAAGGTTTATATATATATTTGTTGTGTCGTTTTCTGCTACGGGAATCAATGATTAAGTTATAGGATCATAACTTAAGATAAAATTATGCAGTGGCTTTTTCGGTTGAAAATAGTAGAAATAAATTTTCCGAATCCGTCAAAATGCCAGACTGGATTGTGTTTTTTAATTGTATCCCACATCCTAATTTGAATTTCAGAAAATATTTTAATTGAAAAAGGTGTAATAGATATTTCTTGAATGAAACGGTTTATCCCTTTTTTACAGTTGCTCTTTACTAGAAGGTCAAATGATGATTTCAATGCATCTGCATCTGATCTCACCACATTGAATAATTTATTTCTATGTGTATAATCACTTGAGATCTTCCTTATAACTGAATAATAAATCGTTTGATCAGTTTTGTTATGATTTGGGCTCTAAAGTTAGAAATACCCATTGATTTTATTTTTTCAGACATCAATTTTCTTTTATCGCCTGTAATTCGTTTGCTTTTTAAATTAACGACATTAGATTTGTGATATATTTTATAGTTTTCCATGTTGGTTTTCATCTGATCCATTTCGTACAATGGATTAGACAGTCTGAAAGAGTTATCGCATGATATGCAAGTAAAATCTCATTACATTTGTTTTATACCTTTTTGTATCTCTTTTCCACATAGTGTGTAAAAAAAGCGAATCAACTAAAAAATAAGCACCAAGAATAAACAGACAAGCCATCCCCAAGGTGTGTTTTCTCAACTATATGAGCCGACGAGTTCACATGGCGTAAAATTTTTCTCAATCAAAAATTGCACTGATTTATCGATAATTAAAAATTAATGTTGGCTCTCCTTTTTCTTTTTCGACTCATTCATATTAATACTTTTTTCTATTAAATAATTATACAAATACATATAAAAACTTAATAAAGTTTAATTTGACCATTATTTTTTAAACTGGAAAATTTCTTTTTTAATTAAAAGAATAAAATTCATTTTTAGTTAAAAGCTAATTTATAAGCTCATTAATAATATTTAATTTAATAGTAATTTTTACATTTATATCCAAAAGATCCGGTTTGAATCAATGCATTTCATTGAAAGCTTTTTTAAATATACTAGATCTAATACTCTTTCGCTTTTAAATTATTTTATTTTTTTGATATTAAATCGATTAAAATATTAGGGCCATAACCAAGTAAATTTTATTTAAAAAATAAAAACACAATTTTTTAGAATTTTTTAATATGTATTGCAAGCATTCTGAAGTAAAGTGTTTCCTTCATTCACAACAACCTTCTTTACAAAGTAATTGCACTTGCTTGGCATAATCAATTTTTCATTGACTTTCTTTTCGTATTCTTTTTTTAAAGAATCCGAAAAGTAAACTGCCGAAGCACTTTCCCATGAACTTAAATAATTAAATGATTAAATTTTGTTTTTAAAAGCAAAGAAAAAATGAAATTACTCTGAAAATTAAACACAATTTACTTCCTTTCATTGCAACTTTAACAACATCTTACATTTTCAACTCCATTTCCTAATATTTCTGAAACCTTATTAAAAAATTGATTAAAAATATTAAATATTATAAAAATATTTGAAAATTACTTCGTAAGCCGCATCTTCTATCACTGAATCTTTGTTTGTTTGGGTCGATGTCACTTTCTTGAAGCAGATTCTCATCTTACAATTTATAAATAATTCTTAAAAATATATTATAAATTAAGTTTCACTTTGATAATCTGTTTTGGAACGAACTCTTTTTTCTCTAATAAATCCGCTAAAAATTTTTCAATAAATTAAAATAAGTAAAAATAATGTTTTAACTTTACTCTGTTTTGAAAAGCAAAGTTTGTGTTCCAACGGATCCAATTGAATAAAACAAGCCATATGCAGCCACCGGTCAAAAGATTGACAAAAATTTGAACCATCTTCATACGATAAAAAAAGAAAC
This sequence comes from Brachionus rotundiformis, assembly GCA_016802295.1. Classification (NCBI taxonomy): domain Eukaryota; kingdom Metazoa; phylum Rotifera; class Eurotatoria; order Ploima; family Brachionidae; genus Brachionus; species Brachionus rotundiformis. The sequence goes on from JAESIW010000118.1 coordinate 625,294, forward strand.
AAATAAAAAAAATAAATGAATTTTTTCTATGATCTTTTTCTTCACATCCACAGAATCACTTCATTATTATTTTTGCAAAAAAAGGCTGTAGCAGTGTTCAAGAACCCACTATAATATTTATTTATCTGTCGTTTTCTAAAAAAAAGGATTAATATATTTTTGGAGAGCATCAAATCAAACCAAAGATTCCGGATAACATAAATGTAATTCTCCCAAGATTGGTGTAATACTTTGGGCTTCGGTAACTAAAAAGAAAAAAAGAACATGACTAATATTAAATTTCATAAAATGTACGGACAAGTTGTATTGGTATCACTCATTTTCCTCGTAATAAAAGTTTTTTTATCTTGAATATAATCTAAAATTAAAAAAGGGTAATTTTCTATTAGAATAAAAAAAATTAAAAAAATAGAAATTGGCTTTGAAAACACTAGGCTTTGTCAACCAGATAATAATTTTACTCAGATATTACTATTTTACTTAATTTAGTCAAAAGATCAACACTTCACTTTGCTAAAGGTAAAAATAATTGTAGAACGAAACTTTGAAAACATAAGCCTTTTTTTTTATTATTATATCACTTTTATTGTTTAACGTAATTTATTTAAATGCTTAATTGACTAAAAAATTATTTATAAATTTTCAAATTTTAAAATAATTGTTACGCTCTTTCTTTTATTTATTACTCAGATATATTGCTTTTTATTCTCAATGTCTAATTGTACGAAGTCGAATAAATGACATAACTATTGTCTGTTTCCACATCTTTTCTTAAAAAAAATTATTTTTATTTATTTTATTTTTGATCCCATATTAATGATATTGATAATTCTATAGAATCTTCAAAGAATCCATATTTATTCCGATTTCCGGTTAAATGAATAACTAATAATAACTTGTTACATTCAATTTTTCTTTTTAGGGTGAATCTGAATTTTTTTCACGAAAATCTTCAAAATGCAATCTCGTACAAATTTTGTAAATACAAGAAGTAATCGATACATACTTAGAAAAGAATTCCTTTAAAGTTGTTTACGTTAGATTAACTTCTTCACAAATAAAATTGTTGAAGAATGGAGCCAATTAACAAATTATGAGAGTCAATATTTTCACTGAGCTGTTCTTAGGAATCTTGGAAACAAATTAAAACCAGGCAAGTATACACTAAATAATCTTACCTTAATAAATTGACTCAAATCCTGAATTGTTAGGCTCAATTTATTTATTATTAAATTAATAATGCTCATTACCAAGTACATTATGGACAGAGACTCACTGGATTCAATGTAGCTTTGCTTTTAAGCAGTTTACAATTTTAAAGTTAAAAGTAAATGGTTATGTTTGGTTACTTTTATCTAGTTTGACCTCTATCCAGCAGTCAACTAAAAGAGGCGCTAAAATGCTTGTAGAACTCATTCAAATCGATGACATTTTTATCATTAGTTATTCTTTTGCAAATGTGAAGTGGAAGTTGATTTGTTTGCTACTGGTCCTGGTTGAGTATCCAGCTTTTGGTGTTCGAAATTAGAGTTGGTTCAGTGTGGCTATTTTTGTATTCTTTGGAAATAATTGACAAAAATTTTTGAAGCCTTGTGAGAACATTGTAGCGCTATGACCGTGTTTACGAAAAATCAAGCGGATCATTTTTCGATACTCGCTTAGAGTTGTGGTTAACACTGGTTTTGGATATTGTCAAATATTGTGTAAGCGTTTAACTTGACCAATTCTGGCAAATGCTCACGCAGAATGTCCAATATTTTGAGTGAAGTTTATTTGATGTTGTCTGTGTTATATGTGTCATAGCACAAGACAAGTAAACAGCAATTAGATAATAGAATGGTTTTAGCATTCGTGCATTGGAAAGATTGGCAAAAGAATAAGAGTTTTGAATTGATGGATAGCACTTTCTCTTACTTTGTAGTCACGGTCATTTAATAAAGGAAAAACATTTTCAAGAAGAAAGAAAAATTTAAGACGAATTAGATCATGGTTATGAACTATCTTTTCCCGGAGACTGTTCAATGCGTCAAGTTTGACCGATTGGTTCAAGTGTCTCAAGTGAGCGAGCAGTTCTTCCCATGTGAGATTGCGCTGTGACACTGAAACTTCTTTCTCTTGAAATTGTTGCTTAATATTTAGTGTCTTGGCTTTAAAATAGCTCTGGTCTCATTTTGGTTTTTGGGAAGTTTCTTTTACGCAAAAAAACAAGTTTCCCTAAAAAGATATCTTTACCATTATAAGATGCATGATGAGCTCCAAGCAAATTGGAACACTTTAATGCATCTTGATCAAGCGTTATTCGATTAATAGATAGCCTGTTTGGCTGATGCAATTTTTGGCTCATTTGTCATGGCATCCAACCGTATCTTCTTAATTCGACTGCTGTTTTAAAGGAAAATTTTCCATAGTTATCAAAACGCAAATTTTTTATATTGTTTACTATGTTTTCAAGGTGCACCGATTCATTAGTGGTCTTGGAGCATTTGAAACATTGATAAAATTCTCTATTTACTTTTTCTTCATGTTTTAAGTTAAAACATTTAACTAAAAATATACTATTTGAATAATTTGTGTTTATTAGACTGAATTTAGATACTTTCGAAACACTGGCCTGATCACATTTGTCAAATAAAGTAACACGGACTGTATTGTCTACAATTGAGTAGACTCTTACTTTTAGATTCTGTTTAGAATACAATACAGTGCTGTTTTCGTTCAGAGCTTGTTCTGATATTGCTTTTTCTAATAAGATGAGTATATCTAGCTGATGATTTGCCAGCTCACAGCGTATTAGCTTAAATATTATTTTAATAATTTTATCGTAAATATTTTAAAATAAGCCTTAGTGTTAAATATTGATTAAAATAATTTAATTCAATTTTGGCTGAATTTATCTAATAGCTGATTCTGTATTTTAAATTTTATCAATTTTTAAGTTTAATTACCGCTAAGCGATAGTAATGGTTCTTAAATTACAGTTGCTGAAAACCTTTTTGTTATTGAGTAATTTTTCCTAATTCATTTATATTCATATCATCAAAATTAAGTGATAAATGATCTAATCATTCAAATTTGATCAATTTTTGCTTTAGAAAATGCCACCAAAAACAAAAAAACAAATCGCTACTTAAAAAATATTAATGCTAGGTATTTCAAGAATAGAGATTTTTTTGACTAAAAATGACTCGTTACATTCTTGGATTGATCAACCCTCTTGCATCCGTAATTTTTTAAAAGCAGATGATTTATATGACTTTTCAGCAATTTGCTACCGCCCTACCCCAAAAAATCAAGGGTGTCAGTATGAACAGCAAAAAACAAAAATAAACAGTTATACTCAAACAGTGAACCCTGGTTCATCAAACGTATTAAACATTATCAGTCAAAATATCACTTGGAACAATGTTGCAGATTTAATTTGAATTTTTGCCGATAAAATTGGGGATTGGAATGCTATTCATTTTAGAATATTTAGCGTTATTATTTATCTAATTTTGCGTATTTTAACCGTTTCTTTTGAATCTGCTAGATCAATAATTTGAATTTGATGAATATTTAGATATGTCATGAATGGGTAAAACAATTGTAGAAGAAGACGACCTTTGTGTTATTTAAGAAAAAAAAGAAGATCATACAAGAAGATTTTGTTTTATGAAATGTTTCCAAGATTGGAATTAGAAGCTAAAGCATTTATCTAAATGTTGTCAAAAAGAAGGTTCATTTGATGCAAAAGCATTAGAAAATTTTGTTAACAAAAGATACCGAGAAATGGTTACAAAAAACAATTTAGATGATGATGAACTACTAAGATACTATGAAAGTTGTAGAACTGACTTGCTTAAATGGAAAGCAAAATGGAGCAAGAAAACAAATCGTCCTTATTTTGAAGGTCATGAACGCGACGACGTTGTGATTGAACGAAAAAAGTTTATTGTAAATATGCTTGACTCGAAAGACTCATATTATTATCCAATAATAAACGAATCTCGCGAGTATGCTTGGCTGGAACCAATGCGAAAAAAAAAAATATTGATTTCACATGATGAGTCAATATTCAGATCTGGAGAAATGTCCGGCTATCGCTTGATACTTCCAGATAATCCTCCTTTTTTCAACAAAGGTAAAGGCCGACGCATAATGATCTCAATATTTTTGGTTCAATCAGATTCAACAGACTTGTTCGAGTTGGATGAACACGAATATTGTTAAGCGCTTTATCCAAATCTTGAAGCTCGAGATGATGATATTAATTATTATCCGAGAACAGCAAATGCCTGGATCGAACCAAAAAAAGATAAAAATTTTGATAATCAAGTGATTCATGCTTTTTATCTTGGTGTAAAGTCTCGATCTGGACTTTAGGGATTTAAGCCAAGTAATAAATAGAACAATTAAATTTAGTTAAAGTTTATTTAAATGGAATCCAAAGTTATAACAAATAGTTAGTGTTTTATATAGTAGCTAGAACGTGTGTTTTAGCTGCAGTCAATCGAAGAGCATGCAACTCTAAGTAAAATAGAGGAAGTCAAGACTTGGGTCTTAACATACCTTCCCCTTTTACTAGCAAAGAGTTCCAGCCTCTTAATTTTCGACCTTACTAATAAAACCACTAAAAAAAACAAAACAACAAACAAAAAAAAAAAAAACAAAAGAAACACAAAAAAATGGAGACTCACACAGTTAAAGAGGACTCTGTGTTAGTAGTCGTGGGCTAACTGCGAACGGCACACTGGGCAACGTTCTCGGACGTCACGATCGGAGTTGCGGACGTACCCGTACATACAATCCTCGCACATGAGGTGTCCGCATTGCGTCGAGACGATTGAAGGGCAGTTTTCGAACTGCTCGAGGCACACTGCACATGGTCCTCCAATTAATCGATGGGCCTTTGTCGTTGGTGGCCTGGGAAGTTGTCTGATCGACACAAAGTTCGATCTTTGGACTGGCTGTTGGCTTCCGGTGACCTGTCTTTGGACTTGCGATGGCCATGGTTGGTTTCCTTGTTCGGTTAGGAGATCACGCACCAAATCTCGACTGTTGTTCAGTTGTGCCTGCAGTTGTTGTTGGTTGAGTTCCAATCGGCTGACTTGATTTTGCAAGTCATTTATCAGCTGGCGGCTCTCTGCCAATTCAGTTTCAGCATTGGAAGCCCGCTGATTGGCAGCTTCAGTCTCCAGTCGCTGTTGTTGGCACTGTCTGGTGCTCTGTTCGAGCTTTCGCTTTTCTTCGCAAAGCTCCTCCATCAACCGAGACACCCTTGGGGTCACTGACTCCTCCTGTCGATGGTGATTGATCGTGGTCGGACGTGGGTTAATCTCGAACCAGATTTTGGTTTCGGGGATACCGACTTTGTTTAGGAAGTCGGTGGCTTCCTGGTGTATTAAGCTGTCCTGATATCTTAGGAAAGCGTAATTTGTCTTGTGGAAACCCCGGTTAGGACCCATTCTTAGCCATTTGATCGGACCGAACTTCTGTTTATATTTGTCCAACTCTTCTCGGAGTATTTCGTTTGCATTAAGTACATTCGGGACGCCGTGTACCATAATGTCGTGTTCGTCTTGCATTTTTCGATTTTAATGATTTTGATTTTAAAATTTAAAATTTTAAATTTTAGTGGTTATTGGAAAATTGCTTTGTAAAAATTAATAATTTGTGTCAGATTTAACTTAACATTTTGATTCATATTTTAATAGAAAAAGAAAAGGTTCTTCTGGATTACTCCTCCTTTTGTTTTTACATCATAACTAGAAACTATACAAAATATTATAAAATAACTAATTATTTAGAAAACAGTTCAATGAAAATTAGTATCCTTACCTATCCACCGGTTTAATTGAGCGTTTGCTCCTCCTAAGAAGGTCTTGTCGATTACTAATCTTCTTTTGAAAATAGTGGTTTGGTTGAAATGTCTCATCCTCATCATCAGTTGATTCCAAAACTGACTCGATTGTGATACCAAATCTTTATTCGAATTAAATTCAGCAATTTCTTGGGCGTTACTTTGGATGGCAGTATCAATTTTGCTTGGCATATTTTTAGTCGATTTAGTCTTCACTTTTTTCTTTTTTGTCTTTTTAAATAGACTTTTCTTGTCTTTACTATCATCCTCCACTATTGAGTCGTCATGAGGTTTGAGATATGAGCCAAAGAAACGTTTTAAACGGTTATGGTGTACCAGTTTTTGTTTGGATTTTGGTTGGTTGAACCTTTTAATTTTATGGTTTACTGGGCCAACCCTTTCCTGTTTGATAAATGGGCCTTCCCATTTGGGTGACAATTTCTTTGAGAGACCTTTCTTTATTTGTGGTTGGTTTAGCATTATCATATCGTCGATTTTGTACTCAACGGGCTTGATATTCCTTTCATGCTGAATTCTTGATCTATTAACCATAAAATCTCTATTCTTCTCGACACTCTTATAAACCTCAGGAAGCTTTTCTTGGAGATCTCCGACGAACAATTTGACTACAATACTTCCTTGGCTTGATTCATCCAATTCATAGATTTCATCGTTATTCTCATCTTCAATTATTAAGCAGTAATGTTTTGAAGCGCGTAAAGTGCTACCCATTTTGAAAAATGATCACAAACCACTAAAATGTAAATATTTCCATCTCTTGTAAGTGGGAGCGGACCAATTATATCACAGGTTACAAGCTGAAATGGTCTGGTGGGGACTAGGGGTTGCAATTTAGCCTTGTGAAATGTTTGTGGATTGTTTATTTTTTGACAGGTAAGGCTATTTTTTACAAAAGTAATAATTCTGTTCTTTAGAGCAGGTCTAGACTGGATTTTATCCAGAGTCTTCCTGACTCCCAAATGTCCGTGAAATATTGAGCAATGGATAAAAGTTATTATTTTATTTACCATATGTTCCAGTAGTTTTATCAGTTTTTGAAACGATCCGTCTTCATGTGGTTTAAACCAATACAAGAGTTGATCAACGAGTCGTAAGTCATCATAGTTCTCGTAAAGAACCCTTTTAAGGTTTGTATTCAATTGCTCTTTTTCGATAATCGGATTTGTGTTACCACTTTCTCGATTAGTTGTTTAATCAACAGAATGCAACTTTCTTTGTTCTGTTCTTCTGGCGTAATTAGAATATTGCAATGAACATCCTCTTTTTGCTCAATTTTTATATTTTCGGAGATTAAGCTTATAATTTTGTCATCATCTTCTCCTGGTTGGTCGTCCGACTTGTCCTGGTTCTCCTGAACGTTCCATCTTGAAAGCGCATCTGCGTTTGAATGAATCTTGCCACTTTGATAAATAATCCGAAAAGTATAATTGCTAATTCTGTTTAACCATCGTGCCAACCTTGAGTTCGGAGTTTTACAGGATAAGAGCCATGACAGCGGCTAATGATCAGTAACAATATCAAATTCTCGGCCATAAAGATATTGATGAAAGTGTTCGAGTGTACGATGGCCAAAAGTTCTTTTTCGGTTGTCGAGTAATTTCGTTGGGCCTTGTTTAGTGGTTTGCTGAAGTATGCTATTGGCCGCAAATTTCCATTCAATTCTTGGCTAAGAACTGCGCCAACGCCAGTGTTACTTGCGTCGGTTTCCAGGACAAACTTCTTTTTGAGATCTGGCAGCATGAGTACTTTTTCTCTTGTAAGGTAGTTTCTAAGTGTGTTATATGCATTTTCACAATCATCAGTCCAGTTTAGTTCATTTTTATTCGCGGCTTCTTCTTTTGTTGTTAGCTTGTATAATGGAGTAGAAAATTTGGCAAAATTTTCAATGAATTTCCGATAGTATTGGGCCAGTCCGAGGAAGCTCTGAAGTTGGGTTAATGTTTTTGGTCGCTTGTATTGGAAAAGAGCTTCGCACTTTGACTTGTCTGGCTTGATTGAATCATTTGAAATTACATGGCATAAAAATACTATCTCTTGCTTCGCCACTTCACACTTTTTCATTTTTACTGAAAGTTGGAATTTCTTCAATTCGTTGACTACAAGTTCTATGTGTTTAAAGTGTTCAACCAGTGTCTCTGAATGAATCAGTATATCATCCAAGAAAACCACTACAAATCCAGCTAGGGTTTGATTCATCGCTCTTTGAAATGTAGCTGGAGCGTTTGTGAGCCCCGTTGGCATTACGAGGTACTCGAACAAACCCCATTCACATGTAAATGCCGTTAGTTTTCTACACTCTGGTTTCATTAAAATTTGAAAATATCCAGTATAAAGATCGAGTTTTGTAAACCATCTCGATTGAGCCAACAATGCATACAAGTCCTCGTTGTTTGGTAATGGATGAGCGTCTTTGAGTGTTCGTTCGTTTAGCGAACGGTAATCAATTGTGACTCTTATTGAACCATCCGGCTTCGAGACTAGCATGAGCGGTGAAGCCCATAATGAGTTGCTAGGTTGGATCAAATTCGCGGCTCACATTTCGTCTAGCATTGCTTTAAATTCCTCTCTTTTACTGTAGGGTATACGTCTCATCTTTTGCCTTATTGGTGGTAAACTTGGGTCGATCAGTTTGATTTCGTGTTCGAAGCAGGGTGACGGCTTTAGCTCCTTAAGTGATGCTGCTGAAATTGACGTAATAAGTGTGTTGATTTTCTCTAGGTAGTGGTTTAAATTTATGTCGGAGATGGTGTTGATCAAGCAAGATTTACTAAGTGCATTTTGTAGATAGTACTTTGGTTTGTTGACGAAGTCTTTGCTTAATTGCTTCACGGTTTCTCGAAGTTTATCGATTGGTTGAGAAAAATATGGAAACTGCTTTAGTAAATCCATGCCTAAAAGACAGTCAGAGACCAAGTCTTTGATGACCACTAAGAATGTAAATATAATGGTTTCGCCTATTCTACATTCTGCATTTGTTCAACCCAAAGTTGCAAGGCCTGCACCACCAGCGCCAGCGATCACATTCGGCACTTTTTCCAAATGTGATGGATCCTTGAGTTGACTGTACACTCTGTCACTAATTACACTTATTTGCGCACCGGTATCAACGATGTAAGATATAGGTAATTCTGTAAGAATTAGTAGTCTACCTTCTCAGCCAAAATGGACAAAATACTATGATATGTTAGATCTTTAGCATGTGGCATTGGGTTCTTTTGAGTTTGTATTGGTTGGGATCGAAAAATGTATCCGATTAAATTGGATAGCTGTTGTCTCATTATTTGATCAAATTTTGATTCCATGATGTGTTTTTCTTTGCTTCAATCTTATATTTAAATGTTTTATTTATTGTCTTTGTATTTAATCGTATCGCAACACGTGAGTTTGTTCTGTTCAATGGATCCTACTAAAGTATATAGCAGAATCCTCCCGTTGGGCACCAAATGTAAAGTCTCGATCTGGATTTTAAGGATTTAAGCCAAGTAATAAATAGAACAATTAAATTTATTAAAGTTTATTTAAATGGAATCCAAAGTTATAACAAATAGTTAGTGGTTTATATAGTGGCTAGAACGTGTGTTTTAGCTGCAGTCAATCGAAGAGCATGCAACTCTAAGTAATATAGAGATTTCGAGAGATGTCAAGACTTGGGTCTTAAAATTGGCTAAATTTAAAAAATCATTTGTTGATCATAAAATTGAAAAAATTGTCGATAACGCAAGAACACATTCTACAAAGGTTTATGACGAGAATATGTTCAATAAATTTCCAGCGACAAATTGCATCAATAATCAAATAAAATTGAATGAACAAGAACAAGAAAAATGGTAAAAATTAAAATTTTTCTTTTAAAAAAAATAATCATTTTCAAATTAAGCTTAGATGGGAAATGATAGAAAAAAAATGTGTCAAAAAAAATTGATCGGAATAGCGCTATTTAAGAATTCAATTTGTCAAAAAAGTAGTTTCAAAATAGCTAGGTAAATTTGAAAATAGCCAAAAAAAAAAATAAATTCGTTTTCTAAATTCGTATATCAGAGTGCTGTTCACACACTGACTTAATTATCCTCGGTTCTTTTATTTTCTTTCCGAAGGCTTTCGACTTGATCATTAATAACAGGGTGACTTTTAAGTATATTTCGAAGAGAATTATGCCGAGTAATAGAGCGACCGGATAACATTTTTTTTGATCAAAGCATGTAGACTGTATACTTGTAAAAATGGTTTTGGAGCTATCTCATATGTCCCATCTGCAAAAACATCAGAATCTTCTAAAATTTTAAGACCATTCTTAGTCCCGAATATAAAAAAGAGTTCTTTGTCGTCTATTCCCGAATCATATACCAAAAAATTTTCATCTGTATTAAGAGCTTTTAGTAATTCACTTTGAGAAAATATGTCATCTAGACCTTCTGGTTCTTTTAATTTCTTCAAATATTCAGGTTTACTTTCTTTCTTTTTTCTTGCAATAAAAAGACGATCAGCATTATATGTATTTGCATTTGCTATTTGTTCTTCTAGAGTAAACTCATTTATAAATTAGGAAACTATTTTTCGTGGTGGTTCGTCACTTAATTTAGCCTTTTGTTCGATTTTTCTTCTACGTTCTAGTTGGGCAAATTTTAATGAATCAGATGGATGTTCGTGTAAAATAACTTTACTTTCAAAAGTGACGTTATAATCATGACCAATTTTATCACCATTGGTAGAACACCTTACATAGCAAAAACTTTTAACACTTTACGAATTAACTAAGCGATAGTAATGATTCTTAAAGTACAGTTGGAGGCAAGAGAAGATAACCAAAAAGAAATTTTAAAAGTAAAGATATCAGCTGACGGGAAAAATATTGGTCGAAATTTTAAACTAATTAATTTTACTTTTACTATTTTAAATGAAGAAAATTTAGCCAAAATGGCATCAGAAAATTATACATTGGGTATTTCTAAGTTAAGTGAAGAATATGAAGCGCTTAGCGAGCCTATAGATTATTTGATGGAGGAAATAATGAAGATAAACTAGAAAAAACATAAAACTGAAAAATTTGATGTCAAATTCTTTTTTTTCAGATTGGAAACTTTAATCTGTTGTTTTAGGCCTTAATGCAGAATTATCTGATTATCCGTGTTTATGGTGCACGGCTTAAACCGAAGAGCTTTATGATTTATCTAAAAATAATTCCATCACATATCCTGAACTTGGTGCAAAAGTCATGAGTAACAACAAAAAATATTAAAAGGTAAGAATAAAATTCATTTAGGTTACATAAAGGAAAACTTTATTAAAAATTTCCACTTTTACGAATGTTTGGTTGATACACTTCACCTTTTTTTAAGAGTAACAGATGTTTTAATAAAGTTGCTTGTACGCGATATTTGTTCACATGACAACATTGGTTCTAGCACTAGAATCGATTTAGAAAAAAATGAATAAATATCAATATATTTGCATTTTCTAAAAATGACTGTAAGATTACAGTTGATATTTACGATACACCCGTCAAGGCATGCATTATTAGAAGGTTTGTTGGAAATGAGAAATTATAAATTTTTCGGAAAATAAAAATTGATGACTTGTTTCCAAGATTAAAAAAACTCGATTTAAATAGGAAAATATGGACCGAATTTTTAGACATTTATAATTGTTTTATAGCCTATTCACTATCACCAGAGACAACAAAATTAAGGACTAATTACTGGCTTGAACTTTTTCTGAAAGTTTATCTATCAAGTCATGTTAACCTTTACATTCATGTTTTCTCAGTTCATTTGTTTCAATTTCAAAGATTATACGGCGACATTAACATTTTCAATTTACAAGGGTTGGAAAATCTTAATGATCAAACAACTAATAATGAATATTTCAAAGCTTCAAACAAAGAGTGTAAAACAATCGCTTATATTGAAAAATTTAAGAATTGACTTTTTAAAAAAACAGAAATTAAGAAATCAAAATTTATCCACCTTTTTCATTTTCTAAATCAATTTTTTCCTTAATTTTTTTTTTTATTTCTCACGTTGTGTTAAAAAATTTTAATTGGATATAATAAAATGTTATTATATTGTTTTGCATAAAATTATAATAAATAATAGAAAATGAAATGACTTTTTACATCGACTTGACTCAATATGATTTCTTAAAAAATAAAGGATTATTTTCTTTAAATATTCTTTTAATCTTTTAAAATAAGTAAAATAATCTCAATAAATTAATATACAGGACATTTTCTAAATATTGAATAACCAGGAGAAGATGATGACAAAATTATAAACTTAATCTCCGAAAATATAAAAATTGAGCAAAAAGAGGATGTTCATTGCAATATTCTAATTACGCCAGAAGAACAGAACAAAGAAAGTTGCATTCTGTTGATTAAACAACTAATCGAGAAAGTGGTAACACAAAGCCGATTATCGAAAAAGAGCAATTGAATACAAACCTTAAAAATCTTTTATATCTTTTATATATCATAGGATTTTTACCAAAATAAGAACATCTATTTTTTAAAATGTATTTAATTATTAAGATAATTAAAAATGAAATAAAATGATTCAAACGACTATATTTGTATATCGAGATATTTTTGCATTTTTGGTTTTTCAATTTATTATCGCGATATTATTTTAACGCAATTTGATTGGAGGATTGATTTTGAATAAATTTAGACAATTGCTATATTATTCATTTTTTATTTAAATAAAAAAAAAAGCATGTAGAATGAATGTTCTGATTTTACAATCACCTAAGCAAAAAAATTTAATGGAAAAAAAATTAAAAAAATGCAAAAAATAGTAAAGAAAACAAATTAAGTTTTAAATTAAATTAGTAAACATATCAAGGCGACATCGTTTTGATAATACTTGTTTTACTGCTGATTTTCTTTTATTTGTAGCTCTAAAGAAATCCGACTTTGTAAAATCATTTAATTTTTCTAATCCTTGCAAATTAGAATGATTGACATTGTTTACTATTGAATAAAATTTATGAAGATGATTTGTAAATGCATGTATATACGGAGTCACTTCGGTATTATGATAAATTCATAAAAATGAATTCAAACATTTTTCTGTTGAGGTCCTAATTTGTTAAGGATTTGGCACATTCAAACCTTTAAGACTTGTATATATTTTATAGAAAGTTTTCCATATAATTTATTTCCTTAGAATTAACCAGTTTGTCTTCTTTATAAAGATCATAAATATTGATCTTCTCAAATATTTTGAAACGGTTTGTTGCAGGTAAATTATTCATTATTGAGTTAACACTCTTTTCTTTGTTCTTGAAAATCTTTAAAGAAATGCCGCATTCATTTTTAATAAAATTAAACAATTTGCTCAAATTTAAATGTTTGTCTTCGTCAAAAACGGAACCTACATTAAATTTATCTAAGCCGCATAATTCTGATATTAACAATTCGAATAAAACATCACTTACGCGCAAAAAAAGATGAAGTAAATCGATAATATAATTACAGTGAGGAATATCAGAAATTAGTGGTTGGCATTTGTATCCCAAATGAAAATTATTTTTCTTTTTCGGTCTATTAATAATTTGAAGATGAGTTTTAAAAGACCGTGGCTTATTTCCGCCGATTATTGAGAGCTTATCTTTATGTACTTCACACCACAAACATGGAAAGTTAGATAAAGCGCTGTATAAGCCTAAAACTAAAGCTATCATTTTCCAATCTGAACAAAAAACATATTCAATTAAAAATTCCTTTTCTTCAAAGAAAAATGAATTGAATGATCTAATTTCAGTCCAGATTTTTGTCAGCCATTTTTTATAGATTCGTAATTTTCGTCATTTACTTCGAAAATGCCAAATGTATAGTTACCATTTACACCAGCTGCATCTTTCCCTTCGTTTAATATAGAAAAACAAAATTTATTAATTTTAGGCTTCTCGCAACATTTATACCATCAGCTGATAATTTAATTTTTATTTTATTTTCTTTTATTCTTCCTTTTTTTATAAGATATGTAATTTTATTTTTTAACTCATTTAAAGGTTCTAAATAAAATCCATCATCAATAGGTAAAATATTAAGATTATCATTCATTTCCTTTCTTCTTTTTTTTATATAATATATCGATGGATTATCCAAATCGAAGTTTTTTTTTAAAGAATGATACATATGATCTGATAAACGATACTTATCTTTAATTTGGAAAATTCAATTGAATTATTTTTTTCAATATATTCTTTGTTACTTAAACTTTAATCATTTACAATTGATTTATTTTCGGATTTACACAAAATATTTTCGAGATTTTTAAGCTAATATCAAAACATAAGATATTTACTCTATCAAAAACTAATTTTAAATTATCTTTTAGATAATCAGCCTGTCTTCTTACTACTTCGAAATAACCTTTCCTATTTCTATCTTTAAACAGATTCTCTTTAAAACTGTAAGATTTTAATTCTAAAATATCCTTTTCTTTTTTATTAATTAACTTAAGGTGTTCTGAAATTAAAATTTCTTTTTCGAGAACTAAATTTATTTTTTCTTTATTTAATAATCGAATTATCATATCTTGTTCTTCTAATTTTTTCTCGATGTGTTCAATTTTGTTTTTTTTTAATTGAATCTATTTTTGGCAGCGATTAATTGTGCGTTTAATGATTGAATAGAATTCGTTAATTGCATTTAATCTAATGACGATATTGAAAATATCATTTTTCTTAATTTTAGATGATCACAACCAGAAACAAAGATTTATATCAAGCTGGAGTTTATTCAAATTCAAATCTAAGCAAATCTAAAACAGACTCCCAACAAACCAAGAAACAAAAAGTTCCGCCTAAATCAAAAGTTCAATTGATCAAGTTAAAATAAACTCAAACACAATTGATCAAGTTGAAAGGGATATAAATTATAACTTCGTTAGGTTGTTTAAATCTCATCGAAAATCAAATCAATTAAAGACATTTAAAGTTAGAATTAGTAAAGAATTGTATTTCTTTTTTAAAAATAAGGATAATCTAAATTCGCGATTCAAAAATGTAGTCTCGTTCTTTAAGGTTTTTAATTTAATAACAGAAAGGTATTTCAATAAAACCGATTATTCAATTATCGATTTAGTGTCTTTGCAAATGAACATTTCAAAAGGGAAGATTTTAAAATTTTTTGACAAAAAATTAGACGTGCAAAGCATAGAATCGTCGGCAACTATGGGCTTTAGATTTGTTGTTAAAAAATGCAAGAAATCTGATTAATAAAGTTTTTTGTTAACTTTAAAGTTATAGATAACAAAAAAAAATTTTTTTTTTATTTTATTCTCCCATTTTTAATAGTGAATAAATTTTTCTTTTAAAATAAAGATTTTTCTTTACCCAATCAAAAATTTTTTTTTATCCCAATCAAAAGATTTTTCATTTTATTCAAAAATGCCAAAAATACATGTAAAAATCTCGATAAGTTATATTTAGACTAATGCAACATGATTTTGACTAATATTATCATTTATTGTTTATTTAAATATTCAATTAATGATAATAAACGATATTAGTTCAAGATAGTTACCTCGACGGCGTTTTTTGCTCTTAATGCTCTCAAAAGAATAAATTTGGTAAAATGATCTCAATAAACCATAATCCATTTGAATTCGCCATCCGGCAACGTTAGCAAATCAATGAGATCCATCTGTGCACGACTATTGACTATTACGAACTTTTTTTTATTCTACCTGTAAACTTACTATTAATCATCTCAACTGTTAAATTGATGTGATTTTTTTTAAATAAATGTAACATTACGTCTCGACTCTTATGTCCTATTCGCTCATGAATTCGATAAATCGTATCAAAAAAATGCTCATAAGGCACTTAAAAACGGATATTATCGTTTTCGTTTACTCGCTTTTATATAATTTTTTTGTATCGCCTTTAACGATCACGTCGGAATCACGTATATTATTGTATTCACTATTTTTTTTGTTCCGGATTTGTTTATTGGTTGTTCCATTGTAAGGAAAAGAGCATTATACTCTTCCGCTTTATTAAAAGTGAGTTTTTCATTTTTTTTGTAGGGATTTAGGAGGTCGTTTTCGACGCGCTGGATAGCCACTTATTAAACTAAAGGCATTTGGTTTTCCAGACTTGATCGTTAAGTGGATCGAATCTTTCCTTAGCAATCGTAAGCAGTGAGTTGTGATCGGTAAAGTTGTTTCAGAATGGGTGCCGGTCACTAGCGGCGTACCCCAAGGATAAGTGTTAGGTCCTGTCCTATTCATCATTTTCATTTATGACATGTCGGAAGTTTGCAGCTCACTTTGTAAGCTCTACGCAGACGATAGAAAAGTGTTGAGATCAGTGATGCGTTTAGAAGATACAAAGGAAATGCATTCAGACCTAGACAGATTGGTTGAATGATCTGAAACGTGGCAAACAAAATTTAACAGGGAAAAGTGTGTCGTCATTTATTTCGGAGCAAACGACAGGAGATATGACTACCAGCTTGGAGGCCTAACGCTATATAAAACAACGAAGGAACCAGATCTCGGCATCATCGTCACTTCTGATCTGAAATCAAGTGAACAGGCCAAGAGCAACGATGGTGGCAAGTCGAATCCGACTCACCTTCAAATATTTTTTCTTTAAAATTAAAACTTCTTTTCAAGTCCTTTGTTCGTCCTCATTTAGAATTTGCAGTAGAAGCCTGGAACCCATATCGACGAAGTGATATCGAGATCATTGAGCAAGTTCAGCCTAGATATTCAAAAATGGTACCTGAACTGAAATCAAAACCATATCTCGAAAGAAGAATGGCTCTAGGCTGGAGCACACTTGAAGAGAGGCGCAGGCATTTTGATCTCATCCAACTACATAAAATAAAACATGGTCATGATCAAGTGACATTCATTACCGGGAATCAAAAGCTGGCTTCGGACGGTTTAGACAGCCTGGCAGGGAATACAAGAACTTGTCATAAAGCGATCGAGCCACAACTTATCCGCAATTGTAGGGTGAGACACAACTTTTTTACAAACCGGACAGGGACAGAAATTGGAATACTCTGGATGAAGTGACTAAGAGTGACACTAAAACGAACATTTAAAAAAAAAGAATTGACAAGATACTTAAATTAATTTAAAAATTCTTGTTTTGATGAGAGTTAAATTTAAAATTTTTCTTACATCTAAAAATAGGATATTCAAAAAATATAAAAAAAGTTATTTAAAACTATGTAAAAATAAGTTATCTAAAAATAGCTTAATTGAAAAATTGAACGTAGGCTGTTATAAAGGTGCGTCTAAGTGCGCCACTACTTGGAGACACAAGTCTTCCATAGCATTTATACTACTACTACTAAATACTTGTGATTATAGTGGTTAAATTTCATTAAAAGCTATACTACAGAATTGAATAATTTGCATAAGCAGCATAAAAGTGAAATTGGTCTTTATGAGCCTGGATCTTCTGGTGGCCTTCCTTTCTTTTAAATTATTATTACTCTGGCTTGTTTCCATTCTTTTGGTATATGACCTAATTTGATCGAGTAGTTGAATACCGAGTGAATTTCTTTAAGTGTCCTGAAGCGTAAATTTTTGAGTAAATGCCAGGCAGGTTTTAGAAAAAAGCGCTCCACCCAAGAGTATATTCTAAATATAACCCAATCAGTTTGTGAGGGATTTAAAAATAATAAATTAACAGCCGTATTTTTTGATATAGAAAAAGCATTTGATAAGGCCTCGCACTTTGGGATCATTTAAAAACTAGACAACCTCAGTCTTAACAGATGCTTATTGAATTGGGTAATTACCTTCATAAGTAACAGGACATTTCTAGTGGATTATAAGGAATGTGTTTCAATAGAAAAACCAATAAACTGTGGAGTTCCACAATGAAGCTGTCTCTCACCAACCTTATTCATTTTTATTTATAGTTAATTGTCTTAAATTTTAATTATTTAAAAAAAATTAAATGTGATTATTATTAATTTCAGATTTATTAATTCTAAGTTCTTAAATAATCTGAACAAATAAATATTCAGGCCTTTTACAGATATTACTAGCTCTGGTTACCCTATTTATTCTAAATCATATATTAAATTCAAGTTTAGTCAGTCTTTTATAAATATTTGTTACCGAAAACCACATATATATTTTGCCAGCATATATTTATTCAAGTAATTTAAACAGATACGTGAAATTAAGTATTTTTATTCTTTCTTTCAGCTAATGTAACAACATATTGACTCTCTTGATGATTTAACTGTTTTTAACTCAAAATTGTTCTACTAGTTGTACTCAACATTGGCTTTATTTACTACAAATTTGGAATACTTCATAATCAAAAGCTTGAATAAAAATTTTCCCAGTTTTATGAATTTTTCAAAACACGAATTTACAATAACTATGTTCATAGTTAGTATTTAATACGTATAAGCAATAGTATTAAGTAAAAAAACTTTGTGTTTATTTTGTTTTTTGAAATACGACGAATAAAGATGAATGAAAAATTTTTGTGTTTTTCTTTAATATTATTTGGGTATATTACACCTTTATCATTTTACAAATAAAATACAAGAATATATACAAGAGAGTCTTTTATTTATTTAATTTATAAGTGAACAAGAAAAAAGTTTACAATATTAAAGGATCGGTGCAAAGTCTAAAGGCGTGTTTAATTTGTGGTGCAAGATAATCGAACGAGTGAATACGGTAAGTGTTGAGTTTTACACTTGTGTCAAAATTAGACAAATTTTTTTCAAATTTATATTAAGGAATATTAAGGTCTTTTGCTTATATCTATTTTTATAAAAACAGAATTTTAGAAAAACGAACAACGTTTTAAATTAATTTTTCAGCTTGAATTTCTTAAAAATCAAATCTTAATCATTAAGATTTATAGTTTTTGCTCGTTTTTGATTATTTTAGTTTGATAAAAGAATTTGACGATTTGTTAAATTTGTAAAGTTTTCAGTTCTTATTTTTCTCATTTATATTTTAACTTTAGATTTTTATTTTCTACAGTTATTTTCAAGGAAATATTTCAAAATTGCTGAATTTCATTAAATGAAAATATCATAAGATAATTTAAAGTATTTTTAATCTTTTCAAATATTTTTTAATAAATAAAATATAATAATTGAATTTTTAATAATGTATTTTGATTTAAATTATAATTAAAATCTTAAAATATGTTACGGAAAACCAAAATTTTGAATATGTTTTTTAGTTTAATTTCTAAATTAACTTTTGTTTATTTGTTATTCTTCTTTTGGGACATTTTCATCTTCTGTCTTTTTGCTTGTTCCATTTGAATCCGATCTCTCGTTTAACGATGATGCTTTTTTTGCACCACTTACAATATCATCGATTCTCAAAAGTAATATGGCAGTCTTAAAAAGAGTTTTTTTTATTTATGTCGTTATCATAAAATTTCATGATTGAAAAATATTTTTATAGCTTTAAGAATATACCTCAATCGCTGTTTTATAGGTTTGCAATTTTACAGATAGTGGTTCCCAAACGCCAAGTTGCTTCATATCAATAATATCACCTGTATCTCCGTTAACACCCCATGAAACATTTCCATCCTCAGCATGTTTTGCACGAAGAGCTGTTAAAGTTCTAATCACATTTGCACCGCAATTTTGAATTAATGTTCTAGGTATAACTTCAAATGCTCTAGAAAGTGCTCTAAAAGGCCATTGATGAATACCCTGAACTAATTTAGCTTTTTCTTCTAATAATTTAGCTATCTCCATTTCACCTGCTCCGCCACCAGGAACTAAATAAGGTTCAATCATTACATTTCTAGCTACATTCATTGCATCTTGAAAATTTCGTTCCACTTCATTTAAAACATCTTTACTTGCACCTCTTAACACAATTGTGCAAGCTTTTGGATTTTTACAATCTTCAACATAGGCATAATATTCATCCCCAATTTTTCTTATTTCAAATAATCCACAACCAAGCCCGATATCTTCTTCTTTTATTTCGTCAGTTCGATTTACTACAGTAGCACCACATGCTCTAGCAATACGGTTATTATCTGATTTTCTTACTCTTCTAATAGCGGTTATATTTGCTTTAACAAGAAAATGTTGAGCTAAATCTGAAATACCTTTTTCTGTTATTAAAAGGTCAGGTTTAAATTTTATGATATCTTCACAAATATTTTTAATGTATTCTTCTTCTAATTCTAAAACTCTTGAAAAATCAGTTTCTTTTGTAAATTCAAGTGATGTTTGACTTTCTCCTTTTTTATATTCTAGATTGCAATCTAGTAAAAGTATTCTTGGATTTTCAATTCTACGTTTCATTCGAGGATGAACAACGTCTTTATTGATCATAACTCCCCTTAAAACTTGAGAATCTTCCATTGAGCCACCAGGTATTTTTTCAATTCTTGCATATCTTTTAATATCTATTTCTCTGCGTCCATTTTCTTCGAGCTTTACAGTTGAAACAGCATCTAAAGCAATATTACAAGCTAAATCTGACCATTTGCTGATAAATTTGGTACCAATGCAACTTTTGATAATTTTTATCATTTCTTCTCTATTATTGATATCGACTGGAATACAACATTTTTCCTTTAATAATTTACTTGCTTCTTCAAGTGCCTGTCTATAGGCACTGATTATTACTGTAGGATGCATTTGTTGATATAAAAATTGTTCTGCACAAGCAAGAGTTTCACCTGCAAGAACTATTACACTTGTTGTTCCATCTCCGACTTCTTCATCTTGAGTTCGGCTAATTTCAATCATTGACTTAGCAGCTGGATGCTGAACTTGAATTTCTCTTAAAATAGCATTGCCATCATTTGTCATTACAATACCTCCCATAGGATCCATTAACATCTTAAACATAGCTTTAGGTCCTAGGCATGTTCTAACAACATCAGCTACGGTTTTAGCTGCTTGTATGTTTCCTATCTGCACTTTTTTCCCCTGTTCTCTTTTAGTATTAGCACCTTTTGAATATGTTTACTTTCAATAATGTCTTATTAGTTAAAAATTTTACTTAAAACAAGCATTGGAGCTGAACCAGTTCCCATCATTTTTAATTAGTCGTTTTGATAAAAAATGAATATTCCTTAAAAATATAATAAAATGAGCCTTTTATCTAAAATTAATTATGTGTTTTAATTAAATGAAATCAGCACGTTGACTAAAAATTTAAAAAAAATTTAAAAATAAAGGCCAAGAATAACTTTAAATTAGCAATTAGTAAGGAAAAATAAAGTATATGTGTATATATGAGAAAATTATTGAAAAAAAATCTTAGTAACTGTAGTAATTTGAGCCACTTTTCAAAAATTAAAAAATAAATATAATGCTCTAAAAAGTACATGCTTTATAAAATTTCATATTAATATAAGATTGAGAGCAGACACATAGTAACTGAAACTTTAGCTAAACCATAGCTACAAAATTGCTAAACTTTCTTTTTAAGAAGACAGCAAATCTTTCTTAAAGATGATAATCGCTAAAAAATTTTATTATTTTTATATTTTACTTTTCGAAATATACATTTAACCAAATAATAATTTAATTACTCTAGTAATTACATTAAATACATCAAATTAGTCAATAGTAAAAAAACTGTAAATCTGAAAAAAATGTTTTTGTTTAGATGATTTTTTCTAGAAAACCTTATTTTATAGTTATTAATCAATCAAAATTTAAATTTCGATTTGAAAAGATTTTAATAATTACTAATTAGCTTAGTTGAATAATACAAAAATTATGAAAATTATGATAATAAAATTTTTTGAAAAATTAGTAATAAATATTCGAATTTCATTTCATTTATCATTTAATATTTTTAAAAATTAACTACAACTGATTTAAAAGATGAATGGTCTTTTTGGAAAAAAAAATACCAAAGGTATTTTTGTTAAATTATTCGATTTAACTTACGTAAAATTTTTTGAGATATCAAAGTACAAAACAAAGTTCTTCGAACTGCTCAACGTGACATTGAAAAAGATAATAACCAACTTGACAGAGAAATAAAAAAAATTGTAAAAAAATATAATTTTTTACATATTTTGATTAACTATTAAATAAAAAAAGGAATTAGAAATAAAGAAAATGGCTAAAGCAGGAAACAAACAAGTAAATTTTTGATCCTTAATTTTTTGTTAATTTTTTTAAAATATGTACTAATTGGCATGTACAATATTGGCAAAGCAATTAATTCAATTAAGAAAACAACAAACAAGAAATGTAGCTGCCACAGCAAAAATTAATGGAATTAAATCACATACTCAAGTGATGGAGTCTAATATGAGACTAGGAGAAGCATTAAAGACTACAACTAAAGTTTATAAACTTAAAAACTTTTTAAATTTTCAGTTTTTATTCAATATCTTTAATAGACAATGGCTGAAATAAACAAAATTCAGAACCCGATAAAAACTGCCCAAATAATGAAAGATTTCGACAAACAAAACACTATAATGGGAATGTCTGATGAAATGAGTAAATAATTTGAATGATAAAACGATGATTTCTATTTTTCTAATAAACTTTAAGTTGATGAAACATTGGAAGGTATACTAGATGAAAGTGATGATGAAGCGCAAAGTGATGCAATTGTCAATCAGGTTCTTGATGAAATTGGTATCGAAATTTCTGGTAAAGTGATTAATGCTCCAAATCCTTCTAAAAATAAAATTCAAAATTATGAATCAAATGATGTAAATGATAAAGATATAGAACAAATTTTAGAAAATTTAAAGTCTTGATTGTTGCAGAAAATTTTCAAGCTTTTCTCCTTTAAAACTAAATTTAAAAACTATTTAATTAATTCAAATAATTTTCAAAGTAAATATTTGAAATAACTTATTTAAAATAATTAATTGAATTATTAATATATAAAAATATATTTAATTTTACTTTTTTATTTATTTAATATTTTTAAAAGAATGAATTTTTAAATTATAACAAAAAATATCAACAAAAAGTTATTAATCTATTACTCTTGAGTCGATTGATTTTTAGATTTTGAATTGTTTTGTATATCAATCGTTATATCTGAATCGTCTTCTTCGATTTCTTCTAGTCTTAAATTATTTGATTTATCTTCATTTAATTCATCATCATCACCTGAATCATTAAGTTGTGTATAATTGTCATTTGAAATTATTTTTTCATTTGAATTTTTTTCATCCAATATTTCAAATTCCTTATCCAATTTTTGTAATTCGCTTTCAAAATTGAATAATTTCTTTTTAAATTCTTCTTCAAGATTTTTCCGAGTTTCATCTAACAAATTTTGATTCAATTTGTCAATTGTTTTAGGCATATAAAATAATGATGGTTTTGACTTGGTCTGAATAAATTTCTCTAGAACTGATTGTCTTTCTTTTAAAAGATTTATCTTAAAAAATAATGTTAATTTTTTTTTTAAATTAAAGTATTTCTATTACGCATTCTTTCAAATGAATTTTGTTCTCAATTATATCAATATTTTTCAAGTTTTTGTTTTTTTCTCTCTCAATTTTTTGTTTTTCTTCAATCATCTTTTTTTTTTCCTCAATTTTCTTAATTTCAATCTTTTCTTCAATTTCTTTTCTATGTTGGGCTTTTTCGGAATTCGCCTGTTCAGTATCTTCACATTTGAATTGCTTTAAAGTACCTAGGATAACACCTAAAATTCTCTTATTACGTTGCTGACTTCTTGTATCTCTATTTTGTATCTTTATTAGATCCTCTTTACTTTTAATCACATTAACTGACTGTGTTATGACAGACGACTGTAATGATACTTTTTTTGAGTCAAAATCATCATCATTATTATCATCATCGTCAAATCTATCCAAGCTTTTTTAAAAACATTAATAATAATCTAAAATCAAGTTTGTTTTTTAACTTTTACTTTTCATTTAGTTTACGTTTTTTAAGACGATTGCTTTTGCTCTTTTTGTAGTCAGCATTATCACTATGAAAAATATTGTTTTTACTATTATTTTCAATTTCAAATTGATACCTTAAGCTTTCTCCATTTAACTTTTTCATCGAATCATTTAAATCATTTAAAGCTTTTTTATGAAATTCAAGTTGTTTCTGTAAAGTAATTATCTCATTCATTATTTTTCCAAAATAATCTTCAAAAACAAAATTGATATTTAAATATTAAAAATTAAGATGGTATTAAATTGAAAGTAAATTTATTAGTTTTTTAAATGGTTAACAATATGAAAATTTAAAATAGTTGCTTTATTCATGGATCTTAACTGAAAGGCCATTGAGATATGAATAAAAAAATAATTTCAGATTTTGTATTTATGCTAATAATCACGACAAAAGGATCTAAACAATTCATATACAATATATTAATTTCAAAATTTATTTTTAGGAATTTTAAATAGTGCCGTGTTTTTTGGCTTAATTCATTTAAGAAAGTTTGAGTTATTTACAAATTTTAAATATTAAAAGTAAGTTACAATAGTTTAAATTATTTAATTTAATAAATAAAATTAATGAACAGAAAATATTCGATTTATTAAAATAAAATTTATTCTAAAATGTTGAATCTTTTTTTCGAAATAAAATTGGATTTTCAACTTAGACCAAAGAGTGAAAATGAGTTTGCGTACGCCATTGGTTTGATTTTTGGATGATCGACAGCTTCGTATGTAATAAATTTTGGAGTTAAATCATTACCTTTTATGTTTATAAATGCTCCTTTGTTTCCCATAGTATCACAATAATTTGGTGCAGAAAATACCGTTATACATTTTCCATTATGCATTACTTCATATCCTTCTTGTTTAACTTCATGACTTCGAATGATATATTCAAGATTATTTTTTTCTAAAAATCTATAGGTAACATCAGGTCCAAATTGAATTCCTACTCCCCTCTTGCTTGGTGATCTTCCCTCAGTATATTGTGGATCTGACCACATCAAATCACACATTAATCCCTCTTCTGGAGGTTGCTTGTTTCTATCTATCGAACGGATATCATCCAAAGTTATATCGTCTTTGGAAAATAATCCTCCATGCATAACAAAAACCTTCGAATTAATTAGATGACATAAAGGTAAAAGATTAAAAATTTCGGTAAATATATTAAACATTTGTAACGAATATTTTGATTTCACTTCACCTTCGAAACCATACATTTGATTCATGTTCAAGCTTTCATGATTACCTCTTGCTAAAAATAGATACTCTGGGTATACTAATTTTAAAGAAAATAGAGTGAATATAACTTCAACGCTAAAAGAACCCCTGTCAACAAAATCTCCATTAAATAGAAAACTAGATTTTTTTAAAAAATATTAGAATATATTATTATTAGAATTTTTAATCATAAGATCTTACGCATTATGCTCATTTGGTAAACCATTTATTTCAAAAATATTTAGCAAATCATAAAATTGTCCATGAATATCGCCGCAAATTGTAAATTTTCTATCTGCTGCAACATTTATTTCGACAAGAGTAGGTGTTTTTTTTAGCATTTCATGAATTTGAAATAATATTTCGTAAGCATATTTTTTATGAAGAACCTTTTGTTGCTTGTAATATTCAATAAGTTCTAAAACAAATTCAATAGTAATTTTGTTTGAGTCAAATTTTGGACCAATGTATTCAGCTTCAGTATTTGATTCCCTTAATGCTTCAATATCTATTTGGTCCCAAGCAGATTTTTTCAATAAAGAATCATCGATTGCTATTGCTCTTTCAAAAGCAATTTTTTTGTGAATTTTTTCACACTCTCTAAACTTTTGCAAAGCATCCTTATCATTCGGTCTGGTCTTAACAACAAATTCATAATCTTTTAATGCAAGCTTGAATTTTCCTAAAGCTAAATTTGCTGAAGCACGTCTATAATAGCCTTTCACATATTTTGCATCTAATTCAATTGATTTATTAGCATCAGACAATGCATATCCATAAAATTCAGATTTGAGATAAGCAAAACTTCGATTCCCATAATAAGAAGCCTCATTTGGTCTATTATTAATTGCCAAAGAATAGCTTTCAATAGCTTTTGAAAACTGTAATTCTTTGAAATATTGGTTTCCTTGATCTTTGAAAAATTCAGCCTTTTGTATATCATCTGATGCATTTTCTTTTATTTCCAATGAGCTCTTTGATAGCATTGAAGTTACAGTATCGTTTACGCTTTCAGAACTCATTCTTTAGTTAAATTTAAAAAAAAGAAAATTTAAAAAAAAGAAATTCAAAGGATTATATTATTGAAAAATATTAATTGTGCAGCTAAATTTTAAAATAAAAAAAAAAAGAATAAAAATTAAAAGCAACTTGTTTTTTTTTTGTCTTATTTATAAAATGAACAACTTTTAAAACTAGCACTTTAAAAATAAAAAATTCTAAAACTATTAATAAAAAATAAGTTAAAATACATGATTTATTTTTTAAAAATGTGGATTTTTAATTTTATGAATTTAAAATTTCAAAAAAAATTTTCTTTATATTTAGAAATAATTTCATCTCTTTCCTTAAGCTCTTTTTCTTTCTGAATTAAAATGCTTCTAAGTTGTTCGATTTCTTTTTGTTTTTTTTCAAGAAGTGTCTGTAAAAATTCAATTATCTTATACAAACAAAAATCAAATTTAAAGCAAAAAATTGAAAAAGATTTTAAAATTTTATTACTTGATCTTTCGTCATAAACAATTCACTATTTAACAAATTTTCCGCAGATGGTCTTTCGTTTGGCTTTAAACTTACCATATTTTTAATTAATGAACACTTACATTGAAAATTTAAAATTAAATTTTTCTATAATAAAATTAAGCTTTCTACCTCATTGTTATGTTCTTTTTCCATTTCATGTGGAAATTTTTGATTTTTTTTTAGATCTCCAATTAAAGAAATCTTTTCCATTTCCGTATTAAATGGATAAAATAACTCAAAAAGTATAATACCTAGACTGTAAATATCGGCCTATAAATTTTTTATCAATCAAACAATTTTAATCCTAAAGTTTTTTTAGATACTTTTATATCATATGATTTTCCATTTAGCTGTTCAGGCGATGCATATAATGTCGTACCAACTCCTTTTGTATGATCAATGCAATTTTTTATTGAATTTTTTTTATCTTCTATAAAATTTGAATATTTTTTTCTGATTACACTAAATAAATAACAAAAAATTTACGCTCTTTTGTTGAATTAAGCTTGTCCATACAGGCTAAACCAAAATCTCCAATTTTTATTTGCATAACTTCTTTAATCAAAAAAATATTTCCTGGCTTTAAGTCTCTATGAATGATTTGTTTAGAATGTAAATACTGAACACCGCAAAGAATTTGGCCAAAAATTTTTAGATTTAATTCTGAATTTATGGTTGACTTTTTCAGAAAAATAGACTCATTTCTTGAATTCAACCATTCTTTTAGAGTCAAATCACATAATTTCATTTGTATATATAGTACAATACTTATTTTATTCAAATCGTTGATATGTTCATTTTTATTGTAGTTTTCTTCTAAAGAACTTAATGATTTTTTTGTAGAATTGCTTGCATATATTTTATCATTGTTTGAATAATCAATTTCTTTGATGTTTTCATTTTTATTAGAGAATTCACAATCGTTTGATTGAATGGAGGATTCCAAGTTATGAGAAAAACTTTTTAAGTCGTTTTGATAACTGTCAGAATTATCTTTATTGATTTCACTTAATTTTTCAGTATAATCTAGTTCAAACCAAGAGCTGTTATAATTTACTATATTTTCATGATCAAGTGTAGAAAATAATTCAGTTTCTCGAATCACTCTTTCACAGAAAGATTTATCAGTATTTTTGAAATAAATTTTTTTGATTGCATACATTTTTTGATCAATAATGTTTTTAGCTTTAAAAACAGAACCAAATCCACCAGATCCAAGCTTTTGAATTTCCACGAAGTCAGTTCTATATCGAGACAATTTATAAAAATTCGTTAGTTGATTTGAAATATATTGTTCTTTTAAATTTGAATTCTTCAAATTTGTTATTTGCTTAAAGTTTTTGCTACTTATGTTTTCGATTAACGATTCTTTTCTTGATCTTTCATCAAGATATGATATTTGAATTGGAATGGTTCTATTAAAAATTGCATACAAAAATTTAAGGTATTCAAAACGAATAGGACGCAAAAAATCAGATGTAGTTAGGGGATCAAATAGTCCTATTTGGACAAGTTGTTTACAAACATCTTTAAAAAATTTAAAATGATAAGTATAACTAATTTACTTTTTGATTGTTATATAAACTTTAGAAATAATTTGAATTAATATTTAAAAAATTAGCTATTTACAAATATTTTTTTAATGGCTATTTAATATAATTTAGAAAAAAAGAACAGAAATTTATAATAGATATTGATAAAATACAAATTAATTCAAACCTCAAACTTTTAATGTTGATTTTGAATTCATTCGATTGGAAGAAAACGATATACAGAATAATTAGAAATGAAAAAATTTAATTGATTAAATAAAACTTAGATTAAATATACGGAAAAAATTATTATTTAAATTACAAAATTAATATTTTTATTTTTAAATAATAAAAATAACAAAATTCGACTTACCATCAAAGTTATACTTAAAAGTATTTTGTTTATTTGAGTTGAGCAAACCACAAATGAATTCAACCATGGCTATTAATAATAATTGATTTGAAAGAAATTTTTTCTTAGAATTTTTGAAAATTTTTCTAATTAAATTTGGATCAAATTCAATATTTCCTTTCTTACTAAATTCTTTTTTCAAATCATTTTCGAGGTTAAATTGAACAATTTCGAGATTTTGTTTCTCAATTTCAAATGAGGGTGAATCTTCAGAATCATTATTTTTAAATATTACCAATTGTTTTTTATCCATTTTTGTAAAAATGATCTATCTTTTAAAAATTCTTATCTAAATTTATTAAAACAAACAAATCTAAATTTTAAAAATGGTGATAATTTTTTTCGAAAATTATTTTGTTTTAATAAATGTTGTTCGAGAAATTACTCTCGATTTAAAACTAATAAAAAAAAAATTTTTTAAACAAGATTTAATTAATTTTCTTGGAATCTCTACATTCATAAAATTTGAATTTTTCACAATTTCTGTATTTTAATTCCATTGATTGAATGTTCCAACTTAAAAATTCAAATAAAATAGAATGAATTTTCAAAATTTTTTAAAAATTATTTTTTTAGTCCACTTATATTTTTTTAATTTAATTCCTTAAATTTGTTTTTAAAAAAATAATTGTTCAAATCTTACATATTTTCTTCTTTAATTGCATAAACGAATACATCCGCTGATGAATATTTTCCAACTAATTGAATTTTTAATCTTGCGCTATTAGCATCTTGGAAATTAAAAGAATCTGAAATATCTAATTTATTAACTCTGACTGGTTCTCCAAGTCTTTCCATTGCAGGTTTGTAACCTTTTATAAGATTAATAGCTTGAGGATAATAACTTTGTTCACAATAATTTTCTATAACATAAATTTAATCTTAAAAATATAAATTCAAAATAAATTAAATTATACTTCTAATCTTATTTTGCAGTAAGAAGCCCATTCCAAATACTGGAAAAGAGAGCGCAATGGCGATCTTTCCAAGAGTTTTGGTTTTCATGTTTTTTTACTTGAAAATATTTAATAAAAAGAGTTTAGAAATTATAGTATACAATGAAAATAATCATGCTTATGTTAAATTTATGTATGAATTTTTTTCTTTTCATGTTATTTATATTAAATTAAGATCCATAATACTTTTCCACCACAAAACGAGTAAAATTTACCACAAATTAATATAATTCATCTAGTAAATTGTATAAAATCAGCACTTTTTTTAATTTCGTAACTAATATATTTTATTCGTATTTATATCATAACTCATCTGATTTAAAAATGACTAAATTATAAAAAATAAAAAAAAGATTCTTTGGTCAATGTTTCATAATTTTTTTATTTTTGATTGGTCACCTCGTTTACGTTTTTTGCTAAATTAAGTAATTATTATCAGGATGTCCATTCCAATATTATCGGAAATAATTTGTTTTTGTTTAATTGTTTTTTCTAAGTGGATTTGGTCACTTTTATGGTTTTATCTTAAATTAGTAGGAATTTATTTTTTTACTTTTTTTGTGAATTGTGATATGTTTGTATTCAAACATCTAAATTAGTTTAAAAAGATTCTTTTTTAATATAGGAAAGAATATTTTGCTTTTTATCAAAATATATCAATGGCCTTTTGAAATCGGTTACGCAAATTTTAAAAGGATACAAAAATTTTCCAGTTTGATAAAGCAAAAATTTAAGATTCTTAATAAGATTCGTTTTTTTTAATTATTCTCGCTTATTTATCATTTTTGATTCTTAAATACCTCATATTTGTTTTTCGCAGGCTAAATATTATGTAATTCCAATCAAAGTTCAAATGTTTATTATAAATGAGATTCACACTATTAGGAATATTTTGGTAAAACTCTTCAAATTCAGCAAAATTTAAATTTGGAAAAATATGGCTGTGGTGCGTTTTGTAGACATTTTACATATCTTTAAGAGACTTAAGCTATTGATGCAATTCTGTATGTTGTACTATTTAGAATTTACAGAGCAATTATTATAAGTTATTTTTTTGGCTACAAAAGCATTTTTGTTTAAAAAAAAATCATTTTAGCATTAATGATGAAAAATCTTTATTATCGTATAACTGATTTTTTTAATATTTAAAAAATAAAAAATATAATAAGATATTAATATTAAACTAGCGTAAGCGTATTCGAGTTAAAATTTATTTAGTTTAGCCTAATTATTTTCTAATTCACTAGTTTTTTTTACAAATTAAAATGATGTCTTCTTTTTTAAATTTTGATAAATAAAATACAGACATTTGATCACTTATTTATAAAATATGAATATTTTTTTATTTCATGATATTTAATTTATTCACAAAAATTGCTTGTAGATTCTTCGATTTTTATCTATTTCGACAATTTGCTTATAACTCGAATTAATGCTGCATTTTCCTCTTTTAATCGATTATTATCTAGTTTCAAATTTTCAATTTTCTAAAAAATAGATTAAATAAGGAAAAAAATATTAATTTAAGTAACATACTTTAACTTCTTCTTCAAGTTCAGATATTCTTCTATCAATTGCTCTTTTTTCTCTCTTATCCAATGTTCCTAAGTCATTCGTTGTATTTTTCTTAAAATTTACGTAAATAAATTTAACCCAGTAAAAGTTTAATTTTGTACTTTATTTTGATCTTCCAGTTCTTTTTGAAGTTTTGAAATTGTTTGATTCAGTTTTTCATTCTCTTTTTTAACCAATTCATAAGCAGCCTTAAATAATATTTTTCAAATTGAACAATATTTAAATTATTAGCGAAAAAATTATTTTATTACCTGATAATCTTTAATAAATTCTTCTTTATTTTGCTCTTGTCTACATTCTTTTTTCGGAGAATCGGTCTGAAACGAATTGTCAGTAATTGTTGACGAAACACACCGTCTCTCAGTTGAAGGAACTTGCGAAGCACTTCTTTTAATTCCAGGACGATTACTATTTAAATTTAAAAAAGAATAATTTTCTCCGATGGAATCATTTTGACCGAATCTATTAGTTATTCTTGTAGAAAATTGACTATCATTTTTTTTTGAATTTTTTTTTAAATGCGAATCGTCAAACGAATGAGAGTCGTCTAAATCATCTTCATTTTTTTCTTTAAACTCTATTTCGCACTTTTCTTCATTCCAGATCAGCTTATTAATCTTTTTTATACCTGAATCATTTATCTCCTCTGGAAATAAGTTAAAAATTGCTCGGTTTCTTATTCTTCGATTTGCTTGTGTTGAATTACTGTCAGAAAAGCCTTTCGACTTTTCGATTACATCTAAGAGTTTATCTGTTTCTATGTCATTCGCTATTATGTTATCTTTATCGGAGGGTTCTGTTTGACTCAAAGCGCCTAAATTCGAATTTGATATGTTTGTTTTTATCGTTTCTCCAAATAAAGATGAAAGACTTGAAACACCATGTTGACTAATAGGAGGAGAATTTATTGGCACTGTTGTAAGAACATTTGTTGGACTATTTGATTTACTTATTGAGTCCTTAAGACATACATTTTCATTCTGAATTATCGGTGAGTTTGGCTGGGCTTGATTATTTCCTTTGATTGTTGCTTCGGCACTTTTTATATCTTCATAAGAAACAGCTTGAGTTGATCTACGAAAATGTCGTTCTAATTTTGCTTTCTGTTTTCGTATTAATTCTGCCTGCTCATCTTTTGAAGCTATTGGTGCTGTTGAATATCTTCGACTTGTGGGACTTGACAATTCATTTAAAGAATCTCCTGACACGATTGAATTGGGTGAACTATTTTGATTTAATGAAACATTTGATCCTAAAACTATCCTTCGTTTGTACGTAGAATTATCATTTGATCCACCATTACCCCATCTGTAAATTTAAAAATATATTTTCAAGTTTTAAAATAATTAATGGTTAAGAGTACCTCTTTTCAAAAAATGGACGGTTATTATTATTAGTAGAGGTAGATAAATTAATTGAATTTCCAGTGAATGTTTGATTAGTTGTGCTATTAGAGTTTGAATTTGAATTAGTTTGTGTTTTGCTTAAATTAGGGGAACATTTATTTTCAGAAAGTAATATGGAGTTGCAGCATTCTTTAGATTTTTCATTATTACTGATAGTATCAGAACTATAAGAAAATATAAGAAATAATTAATTTTTGTTAAAATTTCAGCTTTAAAAAATAAATAATGAAACAACAATAACTTAGTGTTGAGAATATTAAAAGAAAAAATATTTGTTATAATTTTTGAATAAGAAAATTACAAAATTGTTTTTCATGCTCGTTAAAATAATTAAAATATATTTAAATATTTCTATTTATAATTAATAAAATTTATTACCTTATTTGTTTGTCATTTAATTCTCCCTTTTTAATACAAAAATATTAGTTTTAAAATTTTAAATGCGTGAATTACCATATTATTGACGATAATTCACGCATAATTAAATTTTTTTGTTTTGATGAAAATTGTTTTAAAAATTCGTTCACCTTGTCCTTTATAGATAAAAATTAAAATAAATTTATGATACTTTTCAAAATTGTTACTTCATCAATTTTTTGTTTAATAGATGCGCTCAAGCTTTTAAGATTTTCATGAAGACCGTTTTTTTGTTTGAGATTGTTTGCAGCATTTATTGGATTGATATTTAATTTATCATTCTGATCCTGTTTATCTTGACTCATATTTTCTTTTTCCTCATCGGCTTTGGTTTCTATTAAAATTTGATTGAAAAATTTTAAAAAGAATAAAATTGTTTTTGATTGAATACCATTTTCTTTATCATACAGATCAAATTTTGGTTTAGTTTTATTCGGCAAGGGTGATAGTAAAATTTTTTCTTGTTTTTTTTCTCGATCACTCAATACAGATTTTGCTTCATTAGACAACCGACTAATAGAAGACTTGGAATTATCATCAGACTGACGACGAAGTCGATTTGAAATCGATTCTCCTAATATTAAATGATTGTTCACCGATTTTAATTCCAATTTTGCCTGATTGGTGTTTTTTTGAATAGTCTTTAGTTTTGTGGCCATTTCTTCTCGACAAACATCAAAAGGCGTTTGTCCCTTATATTAAAAAAAAATTATATATCTACGACAAAAATAAAAGTATACTGAAAAGGTTTTAGCTTCAAAATCAGCACCGTTTTCAGCAAGAATACGACATGCGTCTTCTTGCTCCCAGTGTGCAGCAGCATGAAGTGGGGTCCACCCATCTTTATCTAGTTCATTTATAGCCGCCCCTGATTGAATTAATAATCTTTAAAAATTCATTTAATTTTTGATAATAAGATCTTCTTTAATTAACTCTTTACTGTAACACTCCTAAATAGCCTTTTGAAGCAGATACGTGCAGAGGAGTTGCTCCTGATTTTTGGTGAATTTTGTCTTTAAAATTCATTTGTTTTGCATCTTCAAACATAATCAGTTCTTCTTTTTGTTTTTCATATTTTGCATCAATTGATTGCCTGTTCATTTCTTCTTCAAGATATTCTTTAATATTTGTGTTCGTTTCATCACAAAGATCTATTGGGAGGTCGCTATCAAAATTACAGACATCAAGTCGAGCATTTGACTGAATCAAATATTTAATAACTTCTAAATTTCCACCGCTTACAGCAGCATGTAAAGGAGTCCAACCTTCATTGTCTTGGGCATTTATATCCACATTATTTTCTACTAAAAATTTTACCATTTCTAAATTAGCGTCTATGCACGCCTGGTGCAATGCAGTCAAACCATCTACATTAGTTGTATTTATGTTTACACCCAATTTTAAATGCTGCTTTACTTCTTCAGTATCACCACTACCACAAGCTGCTAAAAATGTACAGCTTTTTGGAAACTTAACTCTGGATTCTTTTTTTACTTGAACCATATCAACGTTTGTTGACTCCTTCATTTCGCTTTCTTTCCATCTTTTTATTTGTTCTTCGCGTTTTTTCTGTTTTTGCATATTTGCCTCGTCTAAGTACATTTTTAAATTTTGATTAATATTGTGTCATATTAGAAAAATAATAATTACAATCTAAATATTTAATTAAAAATTAATTCGAGAATGCAAAACTTAATTCTTCAAAATAACCATTAAAAATATTTAAAATATATCACTGAATCAAAAACATAAAAATCATATTTTCCTATTATAATTAATATCTTAAATTTTTAGCTCTTTATTTATTATTCTAAATTAAACTTACATAACTTATTTATTCATATTTATCAAAACAAACAATTATTTCAAAAATTTAAAAAAGTAATCAATTTTAATATTTAAATTTATTTTTAAAAATTAAACATTAGGAATATAAAAGTGATGATTTCTAACATGATATTTTTTTTAATTTTTGCTATCTATCTAAATTAATCATTTCACTTTTTAAATTAAACAATTTCATTATCTATAATTTATTTTTGATACTCTAAATTATAATATTAAAATTCTAATCTTAGATAAAAATAATTAAAAAAAGAAAATTAAAAATATAAAAACAGAATTTTATTTTTGATTTTAAATGAAGTTATTGGTATTAGTATATTTTGATGTATTTGATGTATGATTAAAATATTCAATTTAAACAAATGAAAAATAAAATAATAATTTAACCGTAAAAAAACTCTTTGTTTGGAATTTTTTTTTAAATAGAATAAAAATAAACCAACAATCTTGATTTTTTTATTGCCAAATATAAAATTAAAAGCGGTAATCAATTGATTTATGTTAGAATGAATAAACAAAACTTTGAGATTAATATAATTATTCAGGTTATATAAATTATGATAAATATTTAAAACTTAAAAGTAGCGATACCAAATAGATAATCTAGATATAATTATAATCTTTTAATTGAATTTTTAGCTCTTTCCTTATTAGTTCTTTTATTAAACAAAACTATACATTCTGGATAATTTTAAATAATTTAAGAAGCTTTTGTAATTTCAAACAGATTTAGTTGAAAAAAAATTTTTTTTGTCTTCTTCTCCAATAAGACAAAAACCAAGAACAATAAAGTAATTTCTTACTTTTTATTGTTTATTAAAGAAGAAGATCAAACAAATTTAAAAATATTTTATTTTAAAAGATAATAGATTAACTTTTTGTATCTAAACACTAATAAAAAATAAATCAACTAAAACAAGTTTTTTAATTCTCATCCATTTAAATCAGTCAATTTTTCTTTACGATCAACTATCACAAACGTAAATCTAGAAAATACCAATCCAAGAAAAGTCAATACAACAACTAAAATACATAATGTTTTTTTTAACAAAACAACTTTAAACTTATTTCCTTTTTTTTGTAACAAAGGTGTTTCTAACGTAATATCTTGATCATTAATAGAATTTGCATTAATCATCATTGATTCTGTTTCAGATTTTACTGATAAGTTAAAGGCATTTTCAGCCTTTTTTGACCAGTTAATCAAACCAATAAAAGAAATCTGTAGACCAATTAAAATTGTTGCTCCTACTAAATAACCGATCCAATAACCCAACACATGATATTGGGTTTTTAGCATTAAAATTATCCCAAGTGGAATTCCGAATAAATACAAACTAACTAAAACCATAATAAACCCATAAAGCTGAGCTCCCATTGCTTTTAAAACTCCACCACCAATGCCCTTATATATAATTTAAAATTACCGAATAAGTCATTTGAAAAATACCTGTAAGGCGTCCATTAAATGAGCAAATGATAAGAATTTGAGGAGATTTGCTGCTTCATCAATTATAATTCTATTAATAATTTAATCAAAAATATTTCTTAAAGATTTCTATATTTACTGTTCATTGGTAAATGCAGTTGGGATAATTTTTGATGAAAAAAAAATAATCAAGCATGTTAAAAATGATGCAAAAGCTAATAAAAATAAATTTTAGTTCATAACTTGTTTACAAATTTTACTTCCAAGCGTGTAAGCCACTTTACAACAATTTTTTGCCAATTCTGGAGAATTCTCTCCTAAAAGCTAAAAAAGATAATCTTGTAAAAATTTAAAAATATTAATCTCTAGTTTTTTTCCTCAAAATAAATAAACTAGAATTTAAAATTGACTTTTTAAAATTACCTGACCGACTCTAATATTTGCACTTATAGCTGATTTTTATATCTTTATTATTCTTGATTTAAAAATAATTTTTTAAAATCTTACAAATTCCTAATGGTATCTTAATAAAAAAATAAAAAAAATTAAGTAAGATTAAATAATTTTTTTATTTGCATACCATAAATGCGATGTAGGTTGTTTGAATTCCAATCGACATAACTGATATTCCTTCTCTACCAAGATTTCCTATTAAGATTTTTAATAAATAATCTTTTTGGAAATTAACGCAAAAACAAAAAAAAACGAAAAAATATACCTGAAGCAATTACTCCTATCTCAAAATTTGCTAAACCAAAAAATAACATGGCGAATCCAGGAATAGCAAGTTTTAGATATTCGGTCCAATCAAATAAGCATTCTTTTGACCAACCAGACCAAGTCATAATATACATTTTTGTATAAACAATATAAATAACAACTAACACAAGAATTAATAAATTTGATAGAACAACGCTCAAAGCTGCACCGCTATAATTTTTAAAATAAAAATCAAATTCTTTTAATTTAAATAAAATTACATAACTCCGTAGTTAAACCGAATTACGAGAAAATAATGAAGTAATGCATCAAAAAAATTTGCCAAAATATTGATAGTCAAAATAGGATAAAAAATATTCTTAAATCTAATTGTAAAATATTTTTGATAATCATTCAAATCTTACTTGTGACAAAACATATCTTTGAAGAACTACATGAAAACTATAAAACTGAAATCAAGAAAATAAATATACTGAAATAAAATTATTTTAATGACTTAACAATTATTCCAGGTAAATATGTGATAATATATTGATCAGCAAGCCTAAAAATATATAAATTTAAACAATTAAAAACCTCTTTTTTTAAGATTAAAATAATATTTACTCTATAACTTCTTCTTCTGTTACAAAAAACTTCATAAGATTTTTAACATTTAACAAGATTCCAGATGTTGGAAAGCATGATAAAAATGAAATGATCAAACCTTTTTGCAAAACTAACCCTACTTTTTTTTTATTAAAACTGCCGAATATCTTAATAATAAAGACAAAAGTAAATTTCAATTAAATATTATATTTTGAATAAATTTTAACTTGGGGTAAAAGAGTATCACATGCACTACATAATCCAACTAGAACTGAAAATGAACCAATATTAATAAAAGTGTTTGCGATTGTAACAGCAGCAAGTTCACTAGATCCAATGTGTCCACAAAAAAAAAGACTTATAATTGGAAGAAAAGTCTGACTTATCTGATTTAATATTAACGGTATTGCACTAAAAAGAAGGACTTTAAAATCATATTTGAATCCATACGGAAAAATTCTGGCTATTTCTTTGTTAAAGATATTCGTTAACTTTCTTTTTGAAGTCGATGACTCTTTTTCTTCATCAATCTCGTAGTTATACATCTATTTTCTTGCTTTTTAAAAATAATTTAAAATTTTATAATCTTTAAAAGTATTTTTTCGATTTTCGAAAAAATATTTCAAATACACAAAACGTTAAGCTTTTTAAATTTATAAGCATGTACAAATACATCTTTATTAAATTTAATCAACTAATTTTTGTCTCAAAGCTTGAAAATTACAAAAAATGATTCTATCAAATTAGATTTAGAAAAAATAGGATTATTTATTTTTGAAAAGAGTTTTTTTTATCATATTGCATGTTATAAAAATTAAAATTAAACTTGAACTGTTTTTTAAATTTTGTCATAACCATTAGTTTTTCAAAATAAGTAGTAATATAATCAATGAATAATTTATTAATTTGAATACCTTATTATTAATTTTTTAAATATTTTATTTCAAAAAAGAATATTATAATAATTCATTCAAGCATGAAATCAAGATCTTTAAACAAGCAATAGACAGAAATTTTTTAATTATAAAATTTTAAATATACAAAAAATCTTATCTATTTTTGTCGTAATCAAATCAGTTTATAATATCTTTTTAAAATTAAAATTTTATTAATGTCTAAAAATTTAATAATTTTTTTCGTTTTTTTTTCATTTCAAATCTTATCAACAAATTGTGAAAATTTTATTTCAAATTATTCCGATTTTAAAAATGTAAGTTAAGCATAGAAATTTTATTTTCTTAAAAATAACAATAAATAAAATATTAAGCGAAACGAGACATTAACAAACTGTAGAAAACTTTTCGACTACTGCGATCAAAATTTGATTTTCAATGAGCTTGATGATATAATTTATGCCTTACAAATTTTTACAAATGAGGTAATTTATTTAAAAAAAAAATATAACTCAAAAGACAAATAATATTTTAGGTTCTCAATAGTATTAATAATATCTGTTATTCTATATTCAATACACTAAAATATTTATTCGAAAATAATGGATCTCAAACGGAATATAGAGAAATACTATTAAATAATATAACGAAAATTATTGAAGAACAATTATGTCTTGCGAAAAAAAAAAATTATGACCAATACTATAATAATTCAGTATTGGCTAAAACAAATTTTTCAAATGTAATTTATGGAAAAGAATTTATTTTTGGTTCACTATTAAAATCGTACCTTCATGGAGTTACTGGGGCAGCTTTATTTAAAACGAATGAAAATTATGATATTGGTTTTTTAGATTACGAAAAAGTATCCCAAATTTATTCTCTTGACTATTTTAATATCTTTCAAAACATTCAATTATTATTTTTTTATGAAAATATTTATTCAGGTAAAATTTTAAAGAATTAAAAATATAGGTAAAAAGGTATTTTTTTAGAATCGTTGATAAATTTTATATTTTATGAGAAGTTTTTCGATTCCCTGCTTACTCATCAATTAAATAGTAATTATCTTTTATATTTTTTACCCAGTTTTGAAAATAGAGAATTGAATATTTTGATCAATAAATCAAATGTAATTTATTTTTTAAAATTTTTATTAGCGAAAAAAGTTTGAAATTTTTCATTAAAAAGAGCCTAGATTCTCAATGTGTAGTATTTGATGAATTTCAATTAAAATCTTCATCTTGTTCAACATTTACAATAATTGCAAATATTCAATGGTGTAAATGTAATTTATCAAGAGGATTATTTACATTAGCATTAACAACAATTAATAGCAATGGATCAGAAAGTAAAATGATTTGAAAATTCTTTTTTGATAAGAAATTTAAAACATTCTCGAAATTATTATTTAATTAAAATAATAAGTTTATGATCATAAAATTAAGAATAATATATTAAATTAAATAAAAAATACTTTTAACTGGAATTAAAAAAATGAAATATCGTTAATATGATCTTAAGCTTAGATATGTTATTTTTTCGAAATTAAAATTAAAATATATAATTGTAAAAAAGCTACATATTTGGACAATAAAACAAACATATATTATCAAACAGAAGAAGAAGACACAACTGAAAAATCAACCATGAAATTTTCAAGAACTGATGAATTATTTGATACGACTTTTTTATTCTTTTCAGGAAAAAGTGAAATAAACAATGAAACAAGTACCACAAGTCAATTTACTACATTATCTACAAAAAGTGATTCAACATCTACATTGGAAATAAACGATGAAACAAGTACCACAAGTCAATTTACTACATTATCTACAAAAAGTGATTCAACATCTACATTGGAAATAAACGATGAAACAAGTACCACAAGTCAATTTACTACATTATCTACAAAAAGTGATTCAACATCTACATTTACTTTATCAATCTTAACTTTTTCAATATCTTTTTCATCATCATCACAAATTTATCCTTTTACTTCTACAACTTCATTTAAAAAAGATAATATTCAAGTATATTTTCTAAAATTGATTTTTTGAAATTTTTTTTTCTTTTAAAACTTTATTGTAGGATATTTTTAATAATAGCCAAGAAAATTTTACAGATAATCTATTGAAGCAGACAAATTCAATCCAAAATACTCTAAATATTGGTGATTTTTATGGTATCGTTGATTTCCTTTCAATAATTTCAAGTTTAAATGAAATACGATTTAATGTAAAATTATTTTATGATTTTTTGTTAATTAATTTTAATTTATTGTTTAAGACAACCCAGAATCTTCTAATGATACTTGATAAAATATTAAATGTTGAATTATCATTTGAACAAGATCTTACACTTGATTTCTCTATTTTCAATATTTCAATTAATAAGAACATTGATTTTTCAACATTAAATGATATGTAATTTTTTGTCTAATAATTGATAAATTTTCTAAACTCTTTTAGATTTTTAAATTCCATTGAACAAATTTTTTCCAAGACAACAATTATTCAAAAAAATGATTTGAAATGCTTAGATGAAAGACTTGTAAAATGTGGTGGATTAAGTCTTCCAAATATTGCTTTTGCAGAAATTAACAATTTAGGTTCTGGTCTAAATTTTGTAACTGGTGCTTTAATGTTTAAACAATCCAATATCATTATACAATTTGTTGACAGACAAATTGAAAATCAAATTAAATTAGACCGATATTTCGACAATGTTACCAACTTTGTCAATGGATTTTACGTTGAATATTTTCAAATAAAAAGTGAAATAAAAATTTTATATTCATATGAAAATGCTTTAATTAAAATTTTTAAAAAATATTTTATTAAATTAATTAACAAATTTTGTTTAAGATCAAAGTTTTACATTTGTTTCACTCAAAGATGGATCATTTCAAAAGCTACTTAGATTCAAAGTTAATGCCTTTTTTTTATCCGTAAAATTCAAAGATAGTTTAGAAAATGTATACCTAAATTTATTTTTTAACAAAACGCTAGTAATTTTTTTTTTTAAAAGAAAAAAAATAATCTATAATTTTTGAAAAGAATTATTTAAAAAGCGATTGTTCTTATTGGAATGTTGAATTTAAAACATGGACTAATTTTGGATGTGTGAATGTTTTTTTAGACTCAACTGATATAGTTTGGTGTAAATGTAGTCATA
The DNA here is from genome assembly GCA_016802295.1 of Brachionus rotundiformis. Taxonomy (NCBI): domain Eukaryota; kingdom Metazoa; phylum Rotifera; class Eurotatoria; order Ploima; family Brachionidae; genus Brachionus; species Brachionus rotundiformis. The sequence goes on from JAESIW010000118.1 coordinate 666,723, forward strand.
CAACTTTTTTTGCAATTATTGCCGTAAGTAAACAAATAAAAGAATTTCAAAAAACTTTTCTTTTTCAAGTCACCAGGTGATGTAACAAAAGATATGTTGACTGTCTATACAATATTTTCATCAATATCTATTGGCTTTGTTTTAATTGTTATCTCCAGAATTATTGTAAAAACAAAAAATTTAAAATCTGAGTAAGAATTTAACAAAAAACTATGTTTTAAATATAACTTTTTAATCAATATTTAGAGATCTTGCTATAAAAAAACCTGCCTATTATACACTTCTCTCTACACTTTTTTCCTGTGTATCGTATATATTGGCATCGATTTTTATGATCATTATTGTTTATGTTAAATATACATCATATAATCATTTATGTGCAGTTTTAGGCTTTTTGGAACATTTTTTACTCTTGGTTTATTTTTTTAGTTTAATGGTTATAATTTTAATGCATTATTTTTCCGTCACTTTTAAATTAAACGGATTTTATAGTTTTAAATGGCTCTTGACTGGATCAATAAGTAAATAATTTAATTAATAAATTTTTAATTTATTGATTTTACATTAAATTAGTTATTCCTTTTTTGATAAGTATACTACTAATGATAATCAGTATTGCTTCACCTTCGACAAACGTATATGTTGTAAGAAATTCAATGTAATAAATTTTATTATTAAAAATAAATTTAAAATAATCAAATTATTGTAGATGCTGGTTAAACACTGGATTTTTAGTAGGGTTTGTGACCGTGCCGATTTGTATTATTGTAATAGCAAATTTTATTATAATTGCAATAATTATTCGAGAAAAAATAGTGAATTTCAAAGACGATATTTTAAAAAAATCAACAAATGGTCTTAGTTCAACAAAATTAGATGTTATCACTTATTTGAGTTGCTTGTTATTTTCTGGGTTAACATGGATATTTTTACCTATTGGTTTGATCAACAATCAAGCTTTTTCTAAAGCTGCTATTTATTTTTTTTCAATTTTAAATTCTCTACAGGGCCTCTTTTTATTTATTCATTTTTTTATCACTTATCAAATTATTCTTGGAAAATCAAGAACTTTTTACGTTCAAAATATAATTTCTTTTATTTTTGATAGTTCTGACGATGAAGATGACGAGAAAAACAACTAATAATTCCAGTAAAGATTATACCAATTTTTTCAATATTTAATAAATGTTAATAAAAAATTTATCGTTTTACTATTGCCGATAAACTTTTAGAAAATATAAACTTAAACTGTTTGTAATAAAGACATATACTTAATTTTATAACAAATTTTTTCAAAACATTCAATAATATTTACGAATAATATTCATAATTATAATTATATACACATGCATAGCTGGCATCTAAATGAAATCGAATTTTTTACATAATGATTATAATGCTCTCTTACTCTCGCTCTTAAATTAATTCTAGTTAAATATGCATGCTTTTATATAGCTAGAAGAACAAATTTACTTCATTATGATGAAAAATTTAAATTTTTGAAGAATTTTCTAAAATGGATGATGTGGATGCTAGTTAATAGATCACTGGATTTTTCTTTGAAAAAATAATTCAATTTAATTAAACCTAAAATTTTAGATTATTATTAGCTTGGAAAAAATGTCTGAAATCGAAAAAGAAACGACTGGAGGATCGGTATTAGTTGATCCATTAGGGGGTCTATTACTTGATCCGGCCAACGAGCTTAAATTCAAAGGTCCTTTTGATGACTATGTGACGGTTTCATTAATGATTAAGAATCCGACAGAGAAACGTATCGCTTTTAAAATAAAGACAACAGCACCTAAACGCTACTGTGTAAAACCTAATAGTGGTGTTTTAGATTCTCAACAAACAATGAAAGTAAATGGTATTAATTAATTTATAATTAATTAATTTAAAATTATTGAGAATTTAAAAAGAAAATTTATGCAAAAAAAACGTTTTCTATTAATATTTTAATATTAAGCAAATTTAATTTTAATTGAGACTATTTTAAAATAATAACTAATTTTCAAAAAGTTTTGTAAGTTGTAATTAGTTCTAGAAGTTCTCAAAAACTTATCAAATCTTAGAATTTTAATTTATATTTTTAAGTTTTGCTTCAACCGTTCAATTATGATCCTAATGAAAAAAATAAACATAAATTTATGGTACAATATATGTATTTGAATGAAAATGAAATGCAACTTAGTGTAAACGATATTCTAAATATGTGGAAAGATGTTCTACCTACTCGTTTGTTGGATATTAAGCTTAAATGCGTATTCGAACAAATTGAGTCTGACCAAACTAAGATAGATCTACCAAAATCTGAGAAAATTACACACTCAACAACTTCACAGTCAGTCCAACAGACCAAGCAAGAAACTCGCAATCAATCGAATCGAAATTCAAACATAGAAGAAAACAGTGCTGCTATGTTTGATTCTGTTCCAAATTCTGTAAATTTGAAATCTTCTCAAATGAATACAAATAACAATTTCACAGCTCGATTAGACAAAAATGATAACTTGGCTAATGAATTGATTCAAGTTAAACATGAAAATGAACTATTGAAAAAGGAAATAAATAAACTAAAGGTAATTTTTTTAAAAATAATTTTTATATAAATTCACAATTCAATATTGTAGGAAGAAGAATCCCGGTTACGGAAATTAGCTCTAAAATTACCATCATCGAATAGACAAGTAAACAATTCAAATGAAATTCTTATAGATTTGTTAAATAATCGTTCATCAATTGTCATAATTGTTCTTTTAGCCATTATATTTTATCTTATGCTTTTCAGATAATATATTGCTGGTTTCAATGAGCTATACGAATTTAATTTTATTAAATAAATTTTTTTTTTAATTGAAAAACAAATTAATACTCTTGACCATAGGATTCTTTTATCTGTTCTAGATTTTTTGACTTTTGTGAAGAAAAATTAAACTTAACTTGGACTACTAAAAATGCGTCTTAACCATTTTTTTTATTAATCAGATTTTAATATTTTAATGTTCAACTTTCTATTCGAATAAAAAATATGTAAAATTTATTTTTGTTTTAATTAATAAAAATGTATCAAAATAGATAGTTTTTAAACCAATTTAGCAATTAAAACAAAAATAATTAAATAAATATAATTAGTTAGTTTTTCTTAGATATTTTCGACATTAATTCTACATAAAAATATTAAATTTTGTAGCTAACTTTTATAATAAGATAAAATTGTATTCATCTTTTATTCTTTTAATGATTTGAAAAGAAGATTTTTATTTAAATTTTATTTAAAGATTTTTTTTATAAAAACAAAGGAGGTAAAAGTTATAAATTGATTAACAAGTTAAATTTAAATTAACCGGGACAACAAATTTTGTTTATCTTATAATGTTTCATATTTAAAAATTGTATTAAAAATCAAAAAAAAATAAATAAAAAGCTGATCAGGTTTCAATTTTGAATAAGAATTAAATGCACTTTGATTAAATTTGACAAATTGATTCGCTTTAATTAGAAAGTGTCTTCTTTTATCCTTAGAATCTAAGTAAAATCCAGTTGTAAATTGGTAGTGCTTATTCATGATTGTCATGTTATCTTCATCTTTATAAATGATTTCTATAAAATAAAATATTAGTCTGAATAACATAAAAATATTTCATTTACTTTCTGGATTCTCATATCTAAATTTTTTATAATTTTCTGTTACAAATTTACTTGAACAAACTTTTCCTAAGTTATTTTCAACGCAACATTCATATTTTCCATATCCATTCTTGTTTTTTATCTTTAATAATAATTGATAAATATTAAAATCTCTATTAATTGGTATAAAAGTCAAAATATTGATGAGTTAAATTTTCCTTACCTACTTTAATTAGATAATATCAAATAAAAATTTTAAAAACTTAATTTTTTTCAAAAAATTAGATCAATTTTACACACCTCTCCTAAATAACTCAATTTTATCGGATAAAATTATTTTTATTTTTACTTTTGTCTTTTACCCAATTATAGTTTGATTAAGTAATTTTTTTACCGTTGCTGTTAGATTATATACAAACTTGAAACGATGTTTTTCATTTGATACATCGTACTTTTCAAATTTAACATCTGGGATAATTGTATTAGTCGTAAAATTGTCGAGATCATTTTTTTTTCGATTATTATTCAAATTTAAATCAAAAAGAATTCCATCCTTGAACCAACTAACGTTATCTATTGGATTAGATTGAAATTTACATTCTAGGAAAATTCTTTTGTACAATAATTGAGATTGTTTATGGATCTCTAATGAAACCTCTGGTAAAACTATAACAAGTTCATAAATATACAGACAATTTTTTTTTAAAACTTACAATGAATTATCAGCGAAAATATTCTACTTGATGCTGGAGGAATTGTATTTTTGGCAATACATTCATATATATTTGGATCATTTCTATGAATCCCCTGAATTACAATAATATTTCCTGTATAATTTAGCTCTTGTTTTTGCTTTTTGAAGTGATCGTATTTTTTCCAACGAAACCATTTTATTATTGGCTCAGGATTCGCATTTGCAAAGCACTTTAAGCTAATTTGCGACCCTTCATTAACATTAATATCTCCTGCAGACGTGGAAAGGAAATCGTCGAAATTAGGCGAAACTTAAAAAAATTAATTTTTTGAATAAAATAAAAGATGCATATGCTTCTAAACTCGCAAAAACGGAAGTCCAACTTTTCCTTCTAAAATATACTTTAATATATTCGATTTTGCTAATAAAACAACTATGGTTAATTATATAAGCCTTGATTTATAACTTAAAAAAAAAATTAATGAATTTTTTCATTGAAAATATTGTTATTTAGATTTTTTAATTTACAACAAATATATAACATTGAAATAATACTAATTTACTAAGATCTCTAATAAAATTTCCCTTTATACAATAAATATCACTCTAAACAATACTTATACTTAAAATATTTCATAATTATATACTTTAGCAGAAAATAAATTAGAAAAATAACTACCAAGCACTTCTAAATGAATAGTTTTTAGATAATTTCCATTTGTTTTGCAGCTATATTCACCCTTATCATCAGTCGAAACATTTTCAATTATTAGATTCCATTCATTCAAGTATCTATGCTGAATATTGAGTCTATTATCACTGTTAATTTTTGAACTTCCCAAAGATAAAATATCGCCATTTTTAATCCAAATAACATAATAAGAATCCAATTTATCTATGAAACATGGCAAAACAGCTTTTTGTCCCACTTTAACAAATACCCTCTCATATTTTTGATTCTTTTGATGAATATTATTGTAATGATAAATTCCTTGATTTTTGAAAGCCAATATAAATTCAATTAAATAAAATTCAAAAATTAAAAGCTGAATTGAATCAAGCAACATTATTTTTCAATATCTAAATAAAATAATTTTAAAAAATTATAAAATTTACGACAATTAAATGCATGAAAACATAATTCTAACTTCTTTAATTACTTTAAATTTCTAGAATAATAATGTCTTGACCCAGATAGACATTTTGTGGAATACTGGCTACAGATTTTAATAAATTGTTGTATACTCAGCTTGAAAAAAAATATTTTGATAAGTATAAAAAATTTATATACCAGAAAAATATTTAAAATTTTTTTTCAAGTAAAATATATGGAAGACTTAAACTTTCAAAACCATTTTTTATTTTTTTATCAATATTTCGAAGGCTCTCAAAGTAATTAAAAAATATTGTCTAAATATTTTTCTTAATATAATGTTGAAGATTTGAAAAATATTTTCTTAAAGAGGCATCAGAATCTTGAAATCACAACTAATTGACTTGTTGATTTTATCCTAAAAATTCTAATTATCATCACTTAATTAGAAATCCCTTCTTAATTTTATTTGGCTTGGAAGTCCGTCAAAACAAAAATCTTAAAATAAATTTTTATTTCTTTTGTTTTTATTGATGCCTTTTACTGATTTCTTTTGCAAAAATAATAACTGACTTAGTAATTAATTAAAATTCATAGGTTGAAAGTTGATATCGTTCTAATTTAACAAATTCTCTGCATGATTTAAATTCGATATTGATCTCAAAAGCTAAAACGAATTTGTTAACAAATCGAAGATTTTCAGTCTGTTTCCCAATTATCGCCTATGGCTTTAACGTTTTTACTTGAGTAACATCGAAAATACTCGATTAAATACTAAGTTTTTAAATTTAATTTAAGCTACGACTACGCATATAATATTTATGCAACACAAATCGAAAATCTATAATATGACTTAGTATTCAATTAAGAATACATAACAAAATTTGATCTTATATTTGTGATCTTATAAGGACCAAAAACTTTTTTCAAGCATAGATTTATTTTTTTTCAATTTTATCAATATCTTATTTACTTAAAACTGATTAAAGAAGCTTGATTTTATTTACATTAAGAATTTTCAAAAAAAAATATTTATGTAATCTTCAAATTAGAATTCCTCATGAAAAAATATTTTTTATATCAAAATTTTAAATATGTTATCTGACTTTATTGAAAAGATATTTTTATTTTTCATTGTTTTTATTATATTTTAATCCAAGATAGTACCCAGTATGATAACCATTCATATACCAACTTAAAAGCATTGAATGTAAAGCATCTTGTTCAGTTGTTGTTGAAGATTTTTGAATGTTGATTATATTTTCAGGTAAAGGTGGTGGTGGTATTTGAAAAGTTGACAAAGCATTGTTTGAATAATTCTGTTCTAACTTTATTTTTTCAACACTTTGTTTTTTAATATTATTTTTTTTTTCATTTCCTTCAATATATTCATATAATTCATCCAGATATTTTTCTTCTTCATTCAAATAAAATAAAAATTTGATGATGCATTTTTGTTTGTTTGTTTTAGAATCAGGTTTAATATCAATTATTTTTGCTGGATACAACAGTCCATCTTCACTATAAATCGCCATACATAAATCACCAATTTCACAATCATTAGGATCTTTTTTTTTAAATTCAGTTTTATTTAATTGAATGTCACTCTCTTCATCTTCGTCATAATAGCCTTCATTTTCTTGCTCGAACTCATTTTCTTCTTGGAAATCGCTTTCATCTTCTTCTTCATCTAACTCCAAGTCAGTCGTAGGAATATTATTATCAGACATTTTTAATTTTTTGTTAAGGTCATATTTGATTTTCTGAATACTTTTCTCATATGCTCTAATAAGAGCTCGATCATCCCAGTCATCCTCATTTTCGCGATTTTTATTAAACAAAATGATGTTTTCATTTGATTTTGCCATTTATTTCTCTTTTAAGAAAAATAATTCTTAATAAATAAAAATAGAAAGCATAAAATGAAAAATTACGATAATTTTGAAAAATTTTACAACAAAATTTAAAAAATGAGCTACTAAAAAATATATTTGAAATTAAAAATGTCAATTTTTATTTTGAAATATAATGAAATATATATAGCAGAGCTTTTTTAAGTTTTGTTTTGTTTTGAAAATATTAGAATTAGATAGTCTATTTAATTGTTTTTTTTTTTACCACAATTGGTTATTTTAGATAATTTTCGATTAATTCATATTTTTGGAAATTTTTGAAAAAAAAATTTATTAAATTTTAAAGGACAATTTTTATTAGAATGATTAAATAGGAATTTTTATAAATATATTTTTGGAAAATTTTTTAAAATTTACAAATTTTACGCAAAAATGAATTTTAAATATATTTCGATAAAAATAACGAATCAAACATTATTCAAAAATTATATAAATTGTTAAAATTTTGATTTAGAAGTTGAATTTTTGGCAATTTTTTTGGAATCACTAGGTAAAAATTCTAGATTCTCTTTGTTATTAGTTAAAAAATTGTTCGAAAACTTTTTCTCAAGCGAATATTTGATTGAATTTAATGATTTTTTTGAGTTATTTGCCTTATTTTCTACATTAGATTTGAAGCAGCGACAATTTTTACAATTTTTGACTGAATTATCATTTGCAAAAGAGCATTCAACGCATTTCCATGGTTTTGATAGTTTATTAATCATGTTTGAATCAAGGTTTTGTAAACCACCAAGTGACTTTGACTTAGCAAAATTCTTACTTAATTCACTTTTGTTATTTCTACATTGAGAACAAACTTCTTCATTTTCTAGATTTTTGCTTAAACAACTTGAGCATATCCATCTATCATTTGGCAACAGAAGATTATAATTCTCAGTGGGCTTCATAATTGAATTTGAACCTCGATTAAAACTCTTGTTTGAAGAAACTCCAGAAGATGAATAATAAAAATAACTATCTTTGGAATATTCATAATTTTCCGATTGTAGAAAATTAGGAATAATATTGAATTGAACCTTTTTGTTTGATTTGTGATTATCAAAATTTTTAGAAAAGGAGTTCAATTTTTGACCATCATTTGAAATAAAACGTGAAAATAGTGTTTTAAAACTTTCTGACAAGCTCTGTAATTTTGCTAGAGTAGCATTGAGATGATAATTTGAACAATTTTTTTGAGGCCGTTGAGATGGATAAGGTCTAAATCGTATATTTGAATTCATATGATTACAATATGTTCTATCCATTTTGAAATAAACTTATGAATTAATAATACATTACATCTAGCTAAATTAAAATTTAAAAATACGATGAAACTGAAATAACTGAAAATTATTTTAAGAATTAAAATTATTTATAACTTAACAAATATTTAATTAAAATGATGATAATTTTGAATTTTATTACACTAATATCATGACAATTTTATAATTTCGCATACTATATTGATCATTTATTATTTAAGCGTGTTTTTTATGGTAAATTTGATTAAGAAAATTTATTAAAATTTAATTTTAATGATTTTTTATCTATATTATCAATAAACTTAAAATATATTTAAGACAGTATTCTTCAAAAATTTTTATTAAAAGAAATTTATGGAGTTTTTGTTTTTTTGATTAGTTTTAGATATGTCTTTAGTCGTATCGAGCTTTCCCGAACAATTCCTCTACCTTTCTCCAATTTGCGATTTTAAAAATATTTTTGACATAATCTGCTCGAGCACTTTTGTATTGTAAATAATAAGCATGCTCCCAAACATCAATTCCAAACAATGGATGGACACCAGTTGTTGCTAGCAGAGGATCTTGATTTGGGCATGCAACAATTTCTAATCTATTCATTTGTTTGTTGAATCCTAGCCAACCCCACCCAGATCCTTGAATTCCAGTTGACGCAGCCACTAACAAATCTACCATTCTTTGATAAGAACCAAAATCTCTTTTAATTGCCTCTGCTAATTCTCCTTCAGGTTCAGAAGTGCCATTTTTGCATAAGATTGTCCAAAAAATAGAATGATTTATGTGACCACCACCATTAAATTTTAAAGCTGGAGTTAGAGCTATTTGATCTGTTACTGATCCTCTTTGTTTTGCTTCAAAAAGTTTCTCTTCCGCTAAATTAAGATTATTAACATAAGTAGCGTGATGCTTTTGATGGTGAAGTTGCATTATTTCAGCTGAAATAACAGGCTCTAAGGCATTATAATCGTAAGGTAAATCTGGAAGAGAATGCTTTAAACGAATCAATGAAAAGCATCTTATTCTGAAAATTAAAAATTAAGATAATTTTAAAGATCATTAAAAAGAAGATACTTTTTGGTGTTCTTGGATAATACTCTAAACATTTTGATAGATTTAATTCTCTTTTGAAAATTATTTAAAGATTAAAGAATGCTTCAAATTTGATTAAAATGTTTTTATAGCTTTAAAGGGATTGTTGCAATGCAAGTAAAATTTTCAAATGCAATATTTTATGCAAAAAGCTATTAATAGACGCTTTTTAATATTAACATAATATTTAAAGTTTTTTTAAGGTCATTAGCTATTAATGGCTTGATCAGATGCTCTGATTATTAATTTTTAAAAAAAAATAAGTTTTTCTTAAATAAATTTCTAGACAAGATAAGTTTTTAGATAAATTTGATTTAATTTTTCAAATGAAAGAATTAAAAGAAAAATACAACAAAACAAATAATAAATTTAAATTTAATTTTATTTTGTTAGTTAATGATAAATTTTTTTATCTGACAGACATTTTTTTATGTTACTGGCCATTTATTTTGATTTTTACATATAATATTCTAAATTTTTATAAATTTTTTAAATTGTTATGAATTGGAATGTTAGATTTGATCTTAGATTTCTCGAAAAATTACACGTATATTTTCTTATCAAATTCATATTTTCATTTAATTTTGTATTTCACTAACGTTTATTTTTTTCTTCTAAAATATATCAATTTTTAATTTCAAATCAGCCTATTTCTTTTTGAAAATCAGATTTTAGTAAGAATAAATAAAAAAGAATATGGCGTCAAGGAGCGGGGCTTCAAGACCTACGGGTACAGATGGAAGCGATTTTATGCACAGAGAGAAGGTTGCTACTGATTACGAGATAAGGTTTAATTAAAAATTATTCTTAATATTTAATATAGTAAAAATATTTGTTTTCCTTTTTCAAGTGTAGAAACAAAGAAATTCGTACGTTATTCAATATGGATGCATTTTATGATGGCTGTTATCATTATAGTTCAAATGATATTTTATTTTGGAAATAAATATTTCAGCCACTTGTTCGAGTTTCCAGAAGTTCCCAAACCAAATTTTTGGGAATATATTTGGCTGACTAGCTTGATTCCAGCTGTTGCTGGATACTTTTCCCTAAATAGAAGTAGAACCACATTACTTAAATTCTACTATGTTGGAACCGTTGTTTTCGGGCTTGGTCCAATATTGTCAACTATGCTATTTAACGCATCAGATTTATTAGATTACGCACAAACGAAACAAACCACTAATACATATCATGATTTTCCTGTAATTGTTTTATGGTATATGTATCTTTTTGTAGTTGTTCAAATTCATGCATTCGGAATTTATTTTTCACGTGTGCTTTTAAAAATCTGGAACAAAGATAAAAAAAAAAGAAAATAATATTTGATTTAATTGAATTGATAAATTATTTAAATATAACTGTTCTTTTTTTGCATGAATTTATTTAAGAATAAAATCTTTATTCTGAAAAACTTACAATATTAAACAAGAAAGGGTACAGAAAAAGTTTGGATAAAATATAAATATGGAAGAGAATATTTCAAACCAATTATGTGAAAAAATTTTATTTTAAAAATTAAAAAATAAGATACTTTTTTGTAATTTCGGTCAATAGTCTAAACATTTTGATTAATACCACATAAATATTTTTATCAAAATTTTCATGAAGTGTCTAGCTATAATTACTTCTGCGAGCTACTTGAAGAAACAAAGTAGCAAGACTAACTTTGCTTCTTCATGTCAGCAAATCACTTATCGAAGAGCGAGTCTTATGGGACAATATTTACCAATTTATCCCCACTTTAGAAATAGATAATCAAATTGAATTTATATTCAAAAATGAGCTGATAGATCTTTTTGAACGCATAAAATCTAATCAAAAAATAGTTCATAAAATCAACCAAACCATTTTTCAATAATTGGTGACGAAGAAATTAAATTTGATTATTCAATTTTAAAAATAAAATTTTTCAAATTTGCTCTAAGTGAATTAAATAGGTTTGCTGGTCTGGATTGCGTTTGCATTGGGATTGATGAAACTAGAAGATTTGTTTGTGAGCTGAAAGAAGGTATCGAAAATGAGCAGAAGTTGAAAATTTTTTTACTCAATATGTTTCGATTGATAGAACATGAAATTTGTCATGTTGCTTTGAGAAAAGTTGTCAAAAATTTTAATACTTTCAGTCCCAAATTAATGACTGAAAAAAAGCAACAATCGAATTTAGATTCATCAAAAGATAACACTCAAATATTTGAAGCAGGTGTACTTTGTGAGAAAAATTTCTTTTCAGAAAGAATTGACTGGACCTTGTCTTCCAAAAGCACTGAATTTAATTTCCATTATTGCACAGATTTTTTGGAAAAACTACTTAGTAAATCTGAGCCTAATTTTACTAAATTTGATTTTAAGAAATCTGGTTGTATCATAGATACAAATAAATTATTATTCATGGCGATTGATTATTATAGTAAAATGTAAATGCTTTAATCGAAATTTTTTTTTATTTTTCTTTAAAAATTTTAATATAATTTTAAAAATATTTAGCATAGAATTTACAAATCATTCAACTAAAAAAGCCAAATAAAATTCAAATCGTCATTTCGTTTAAATTTAAACTTAAAAAAACTCAATAAAAATTTTTTATTTTATTTGATTTATTTTAACTAAAAATTTAGTAACAAAAAATTAGTATACCGTATACCCTTGCGCGGTATTGCATGCAGTAAAACCCAAAATTGATTTTAAGTGCATCCATCCCGTACCGTCTCTCCCATGTTAACTGAACCCTATTGATTAACCCGTCCATTTATCCGGTATCTTTGCACGGCTTTTATTGCTATGAATTAAAAAATAAAGTTGTGTTGAAAAATAATAAAATTTGAATTTTTATGCGGAATTATTTCCTTGATCGGTGATTACTTTACGAGTACAACAATGTCTAGTGATAATATAGCAAAATAATTTTGAAGCGACTTCTTTTGATTCGATATTTTTTAAAACACATGCCTCCAATCTAATCAATGAAAACAAGGACATATCCCATTATATCAATACCAACCACTTCGAATGGAGCACTCGTTTCTATTGGCTTATAAGCCATGAGCATTATGCTCAGTAGATTTGTGCTCCTGGTAAGTCAAACATGCCTTCAACGAATTTTTAACGTCTGCATACATTCCATGCCAAAAGTATTTGCTTCTCAAATAATAAATAATAAATAAATAAATAAGCTACATCTGGAATACCGATATTGCACAGATTACAATATCGGTATATTGATTATTTTAGTAAAAAACAATCGAAGATTATGGCTGTGTTATCATTAAATTGCTTTATTTTTATAGATTGATTTTTATATCTTACAAGACTTTTAAGTTCCAATGTTGACATTTAATTTAGTTTTTCTTTACATTTCATTCAATTTTCAAGTTTTCTGGATTCATAACTTTATCTGAAGTTACGTATGAATTATTCGTTTTATCTACATAGTATATTGTATAAATTTTTGTATTTCTTTGAACAACTTTCTTAACATTTTTATATGGTATTCGTTAATGTATAATTTATGAAAATATAGTAAATTATTAAATAAATTTAGTTAATATTTTGAAATTTTATTATTCTGGCATTGAATAAATTTTTATATAAATACATATTTTTTTATCATTTCACTAAATAGCTGAAAATAATTTTTTTAGATTTACGATGGAAAATAATAAAGAAACAAAAATGAATTTTGAAGAAAATCTTACTTATAATATTTCAAAAAAAAATCCTCTTTCTTTAGAGGAACTAATCGAAAAACGGAAAAAAGAAGAAGAACTTTTATCTAAACCAAAGTTTTTGACCAAGAGTCAACGAGAGGCACTTGCAATAGAAAGAAGGAATCAACAAATTCAAGAACAACGATCTAAAAATGATGCTTTGAAAACTCTGGGAAAAGCATCTTGTGAATTTGAGATTGGTGTAAAAGATGGGAACCGTTCACGGGAAAAAGATCGTGATAGAGATAGAGAAAAAAAAGAAAAACGAGATCGATCAAACAAATTTTTGGACATTGAAGATAAGGCGAGAGAAGAAGCCGCTATAAAAGAGAGATATTTAGGTATTGTTAACAAAAAAAAGAAAATAAGAAGGCTAAATGATAGAAAGTTCGTTTTTGACTGGGATGGTTCAGAAGACACTTCTATTGATTATAATGAGTTATACAAAAAGCCACATGAATTACAATTTTTTGGTCGAGGTCATGTTGCCGGAATAGATATAAAACAACAAAAAAAAGACCAGTCCAAATTTTATGGAGATTTGCTAGATAAAAGAAGAACAGTTGATGAAAAAATTCAAGAATCATCTCGTTTACAGAAGCTTGCAAGAAAAGATGCAAAAACAAAATGGGATGAACGACATTGGTGTGAAAAACCTTTAGAAGAAATGACTGACCGAGATTGGAGAATTTTTAAAGAAGATTTTAGCATTGTCACAAAAGGTGGTAATATACCACATGGACTTAGAAGCTGGTCAGAGGCAAAATTACATTCGGAAGTTATTAAAGTTATAAACA